>CM026897.1:47971253-48119112 GCA_015227895.2 Colaptes auratus | reverse complement strand
GGAGTCAGGGAGCAGTATAGTTCCCCAGGAGGAAGCAGTAAGAGACTTGCTCAGCCATTTGGATCCCCACATGTCCATGGGACCAGATGGGATCCATCCTAGGGTACTGAGAGAACTGGCAGATGAGCTGGCCTGTTGTAATATAGATGACCTTCTACCACACTGGCCAAGCTGCTTTCCATCATTTTTCAGCAGTCCTGGCTCACTGGAGAGGTCCCAGGAAGTTGGCCAGCCTGATGCCCATCCACAAGAAGAGCCAGATGGATGAACCAGGGAATTCCAGGCCTGTCAGTCTGACCTCAGTGCCAGGCAAGATTGTGGAACAGCTCATCTTGAGTGCAATCACACAGCACTTACAGGATGGCCAACGGATCAGGCCCAGCCAGCATGGATTTAGGAAGAGCAGGTCCTGCCTCACCAACCTGATCTCCTTCTATGATCAGGTGACCCACCTGGTGGATGTGGGGAAGGCTGTGGATGTAGTCTGCCTGGACTTCAGCAAGGACTTTGACACTGTCCCCCATAGCAAAATCTTGGTCTAACTGTCAGCCCCTGACTTGGCCAGGAGCACTCTGCGTTGGGTTAGGAACTGGCTGGAGGGCTGAACCCAGAGTGACGGTGAACGGTGCCACAACCAGCTGGCAGCCAGTCACTAGTGGTTTCCCTCAGGGATCACTGTTGGGCCCCTTATTGTTCAATACCTTTATTGATGCTCTGGAGGAGCATATTGAGTCCATCATCAGTAAGTTTGCAGATGACACCAAGCTGGGTGCAGGTGTTGATGTGCTGGAGGGTAGAAGAGCCCTGCAGAGGAACACTGACAGGCTGGACAGCTGGGCAGAGTCCAAGGGCGTGAGATCTAACCTGCCTAAGTGCTGGGTTCTACACATTGGCCACAACAACCCCATGCAGGGCTACAAGTTGGGGCCAGAGTGGCTGCAGAGCAAGCAGGCCAAAAGGGACCTGGGAGTAGTGATTGCCAGCTGAACATGAGTCTGCAGTGTGCACAGGTGGCCAAGAAAGCCAATGGCATCCTGGTCTGTATCAGAAACAGTATGGCCAGCAGGAGCAGGGAGGTCATTGTGCCCCTGTACTCAGCACTGGTTAGGCCACACCTTCAGTCCTATGTCCAATTCTGGGCCCCTCATTTTAGGAAAGATATTGAGTTGCTGGAACATGTCCAGAGAAGGACAACAACCCTTCAAGAACCCAGAGCGTGGCTGGCTGTGGAGAGAAGAGGCAGTCGTGAGCAGCTTAGCACTGGGAGCTTGCTTTTGGCTTTGCTTTCCTTTCATTTCAATCAATAAGGGGTTGGTGGCTTGAGACCTCCTGAAGAGGAGAGGAGGGGCAGCAGGCTTGGGTTGCTTACATGCCTGAGAACAGTGACATAGAGAGACAACCAAACAGACCCCAGTGTGTGGCTGAGGAGAGAGGAGGCAGTGGTGAGAAGCTCAGCTCACCTGCTCATGGATGGGGAGAAAAAAAATAAACGGGCGGGGTGGAGAGGGTGGTTACTGCAAGATGGTTACTACTAGAAGAAAGGCTAGTAGAAGAACAGTGGGCACCCAAACAGAGACCACACACAAGCATGCAGATGTTCAGGTAGGTGGCTGCAGTGAGTGCTGGAGCCTGGCACTTGATATGGAGGATGGAAGGAACAACTCCTGTGTTAGGTGTGAGCAGATCAGTGGGTAACTCTTAGTGGAGCAGGGAGTTTGATACCTTCCCATAAGCAAGCCTCTCAGCCTCCCGGTAGTAACCCACATGAGCAGGGCCAATGGGAACAGGTCTCTGCCTGACGGAAAAAAATGCAAACAGAGCAAGCCTGCTACTTTGAGCAGCACACTGCCTACAGTGCACTTACAGAATAAGTATGTGGCTCTGGAGGAGCAAGAGGCTATCGGTAAGGATGAGGACTCAAGAAGGTCAGAAACTGCACCAATGACAGGTTGCCTCAGGCCAGCTATCAAAACTAATCCTCATAGGGTCATTGTTATAGGAGACTCCCTACTGAAGGAAACAGAGGGCCCAATATGCAGACCAGACTCATTTCATAGAGAGGTCTGCTGCCTCTCTGGTGCCCAAGTAAAGGACATTGTAAGCAAAATTACAGTATCACAGTATCGCTAAGGTTGGAAGAGACCTCAAAGATCATCGAGTCCAACCTGTCACCACAGACCCCATGACTAGACCATGGCACCAAGTGCCACGTCAAATCCCCTCTTGAACACCTCCAGGGACAGTGACTCCACCACCACCCCGGGCAGCCCATTCCAATGGCAAACCACTCTCTCTGTGAAGAACTTTCTCCTCACCTTGAGCATAAACTTCCCCTGGTGCAGCTTGAAACTGTGTCCCCTTGTTCTGGTGGTGGTTGCTAGAGAGAAGAGGACAACCCCTTCCTGGCCACAACCACCTTTCAGGTAGTTGTAGAGAGCAATGAGGTCACCCATGAGCCTCCTCTTCTCCAGGCTAAACAACCCCAGCTCCCTCAGCCTCTCCTCATACGGCTTGTGCTCAAGGCCTCTCCCCAGCCTTGTTGCCCTTCTCTGGACACGTTCAAGTGTCTCGATGTCCTTCTTAATCTGAGGGGCCCAGAACTGGACGCAGGACTCAAGGTGTGGCCTAACCAGTGCAGAGTACAGGGGCAGAATGACCTCCCTGCTCCTGCTGGCCACACTATTCCTAATGCAGGCCAGGATGCCGTTGGCCTTCTTGGCCTCTTGGGAACACTGCTGGCTCATGTTCAGGCGGCTGTTGATCAGCATTCCCAGGTCCCTCTCTGTTTGGGAGCTCTCCGACCCCAGACTGTAGCTCTGCATGGGGTTGTTGTGGCCAAAGTGCAGCACCTGCCATTTGGACTTGTTGAATGCCATCCCGTTGGACTCCGCCCATCTGTCAAGTCGGTCGAGGTCCCTCTGCAGAGCCCTCCTACCCTTTAAGTGACCAACATCTGCTCCCAACTTGGTGTTATCTGCAAATTTGCTGATGACTGTCTCAATCCCCTCACCCAGATCGTCAATGAAGACATTGAAGAGGATAGGGCCCAGCACTGATCCCTGGGGGACGCCTCTGGTGACTGGTCTCCAGCTGGAGGTGGCACCACTCACCACCACTCTCTGGGCTCCGCCCTCCAGCCAGTTCCTAACCCAGCACAGAGTGCTGCTGTCCAAGCCACGAGCTGACAGCTTAGCCAGCAGTTTGCTGTGGGGGACGGTGTCAAAGGCCTTGCTGAAGTCCAGGTAGACTACATCCACAGGCCTCCCCACATCCACCAGGCGAGTCACGTGATCATAGAAGGAGATCAGGTTGGAGAGGCAGGACCTGCCCTTCCTAAATCCGTGTTGGCTGGACCTGAGCCCTTGGCCATCCCGCAGGTGCGCAGTTATTACCGCCAGGATAGTCTGCTTCATCATTTTCCCTGGCACTGAGGTCAGGCTGACTGGCTTATAGTTTCCAGGCTCCTCCATCTGACCCTTCTTGTGGATGGGGACCACACTGGACAGTTTCCAGTCATCTGGGACCACACCGGTGAGCCAGGACTGGAGGAAAATGATGGAGAGCGGCTTGGCCAGCTCATCTGCCAGCTCTCTCAGCACCATGGGGTGGATCCTATCCGGCACCATGGACTTGTGAGTGTCCAAGTGGCTCAGCAGGTCCCGAATAAATTCCTCATGGATATCCAGGGCATTACACTGCTCCCTGACCCCATCACCCAGCTCAGGAGGCCATTCGTCCTGAACTTCTCCTGCCTTGCTGTTAAAAATTGAGGCAAAGAAGGTGTTCAGGACCTCAGCCTTTTCCTCATCTTCAGTCACCATGTTCCCCTCCAGGTCCAATAAGGAGTGCAGGTTCTTCTTGCCCTTCTTTTTGGCATTAAGATATTTGTAAAAATGCTTTTTATTGTCCTTCACAGAGGTGGCCAGCTTCAGTTCCAACTGGGCCTTTGCTTCTCTAATTTTTTTCCTACATAATCTAACAACTTCCTTAAACACACCCCGAGAAGCCTTCCGTTCCTTCCAAAGGTGATACAGCCTGTTTTTTTCCCTTAGTTCCTCCAGGAGCTGCTTGCTCATCCAGGACGGTCGCCTTCCTCGCCGGCTCATCTTTCAGCAGATGGGAACCGCCAGTTCCTGTTCCTTCAAGAGCTCCTGTTTGAGATAGGTCCAACCAGCCTGGACCCCTCGGTTCTTGAGGGCTGATACCCAGGGAACTTTGCAAATAAGTTTCTTAAACAGGCTGAAGTTCGCCCTCCGGAACTCCAAGGTGAAGGTTCTGTTGGTGCTCCTCTCTATCTCCCTGCATATTGAAAACTTCACCATCTCATGGTCGCTGCACCCCAGGCAGCCTCCCATGGTCACGTCTCCCACCAGCCCTTCTCTATTGGAGAACAGCAGGTCAAGCAGAGCCTGATCCCTGGTAGGCTCACTCACAGCTGCATCAGGAAGTTGTCCTCCATGTGGTCCAGGAATCTTCTGGACTGCCTCCCCTCTGCTGAGTTAAGTTCCCTGCAGATATCTGGCAGGTTAAAGTCATGTACAAGGACAAGATCTGATGACCTTGAGACAGCCTCCAGTTGCTTATAGAATAATTTGTCTGCCTCCTCATCCTGGTTGGGTGGTCTATAACAGACTCCAACCAGGATGTCAGATTTCTTAGGCTGCCCCCTGATTTTAACCCACAGGCTCTCAATCCTTCATTTCCCACCTCAAGTTGTGTGGCAGAGAGTGACTCCCTAATATATAGAGCCACCCCTCCTCCTCTTCTCCCTTGCCTGTCTCTCCTGAAGAGCCTGTAACCCCCCAGTGCAGCACTCCAATCGTGTGTGTCATCCCACCATGTTTCTGAGATGGCGACTCTCTCATAGTCACCCTGCTGGACCAGGACTTCCAGCTCCTCTTGCTTATTGCCCATGCTGCGTGCATTGGTGTACATGAACTTCAGATGGGCTCTCGACTTCTCTATTGACCCTAATCTGTGCCCCACTCCTTCGTCTACAGAGGGACTGATTTCCTCACCCACCACCTTCAGTCCTAGTTTAAAGCCCTCTTAATGAGCCCTGCCAACTCTAGTGCTAGGACTCTCTTACCTTTTCTAGATAATTGCACCCCATCAGGTCCCAGCAGGTTGGGTGCAGTAAAAGTTGCCCTGTGATCGAAGAAACCAAAATTTCACTGCTGGCACCATCCCCTGAGCCAATTGTTGATGGTGTGGGTTCTCCTGTTCCTCTCAGTGTACACCCCTGCCACTGAGGGAACTGAGCAGAACACCACTTGAGCGCCTGCCCCTTCAATCAATTGTCCAAGGGCCTTGAACTCCTTTTTAATTGCCCTGGTGCCCTTCTTGTCAATTTCATCACTCCCAGCTTGTATTACCAGCAGAGGGTAATAGTCAGAGGGCTTGATTAACTTTGGCAGTCTCCTCACAATGTCTCTGACCTGTGCCCCAGGTAGGGAGCAGACCTCCCTGTGCGATGGGTCGGGATGACATATGGGTCCCTCAGTACCCCCCAGGAGAGAGTCCCCAGCAACTATAACCCTTCTCCTTTTCTTTGTGGAGCTGGTCATTATAGTTGGTGGGGACTGCTTGGACTTAGCCTTAGGCTCCTGCCAAGATGGCTGCTCCTCAGCCCTCTCATCCCCACTGCCCTTGGCCTGCAGGGCCTTGTACTTATTATGCAAGGGCAGCGGAGGAGTAGGAAAGGGCCAGGAAGGATTTCCCTTCCCACCCCTGGCAGGGACCTGTATCCATCCCTCCCTGTTTCCAGGAACCCTTCCCTCAGCAGGGAAGAGCTGCAGAGTCTTTTCCCACATATCTAATTCCTTCTCGCTATCCCTTATTGACATAACCCTGGAAACCTCCTCCTTCAGCTCTTCCACTTCATCTTTCAGTTCAGCCACCAGACTAAGGAGAAAATTCACCTGGTCACACCTGACACAGGAGTTCTCTCTTTCCCCTTCTATTCCAATTGCCAGGCTCAAGCTCTCACTGCAGCTGGCAGCCTGGACTCCTGTGTGCTGATATAGCAAGTCTGTCTGGGTTGATGCTGTTTTCCTACCCTTTGTCCGAGTGACAACCATGGTTGAGTGTCCAATTGATAAAAGAAATTTGGTCTTTTTGGGTTTTTTTGTGCGATCAGGAGGAAGGCTCTCGAGCCAAAATGGTGGAGCGTGCACAGCCTGGGCAGGATTTAAACCTCCCGCGGCTGATGCCTCGCCCCTGTTCCCAAGCAAACTCATTAATCTTTCTGACTACTACCCATTTCTGGTCTTTCAGGTGGGTAGTGACGATGCAACAATGAGAGGTTCACAATCAATTAAAGGAGATTTCAGAAACTTCAGGGCCAATGCTAAAGGGATCAGGAGCTCAAGTTATGTTCTCCGCTATCCCTCTAACCTCAGAGATGGATGAGGAAACATTGAGGAAGAGCCAACAGGTCAATTCATGGCTCCGGGGCTGGTGCCATCGACAAGGATTTGGGTTCTACAATCATGGCTTGGTTTACAAGGCACCAGAGCTGAAAACAACTTATGGGACGCACTTGTGCAGGGGGGAAAAGGGATCCTGGGTCAGGAATTGGCAGGGCTCATTGAAAGGGCTTTAAACTAGATTTGAAGGAGGAAGGAGTTAATAGTCTCCTGATGGCCAGTGACAAAGAGAAGGGCAGCTCACCAGAGGCAGAGGGATGGGGAGAATTGGCACAAGAGGATGACAGGGCCAGCCCAGCTGAAGTGATTCTATGCAAATGCACGCAGCTTGGGCAACAAACAGGATGAATTAATGGCCACCGTGCTGCTGGGAGGCCATGACATAGTGGGCATTACTGAAACTTGGTGGGATGATTCCCATGACTGGAATGTAGGGATAGATGGGCATAAGCTTTTTAGGAAGGATAGGCAGGGAAGGAGAAGAGGAGGTGTTGCCCTCTATGTCAATAACCAGCTGGAATCAGTGGAGCTCCACCTGGGGAGGGATGATGAGATGGTTGAGAGTGTATGGGTTAAAATGAAAGGCAAGACAGGGGAAGGAGATATTACTGTAGGGGTCTCCTACAGGCCACCTGACCAGCAGAACCAAGCAGATGAGGCCCTCCACAGGCAAAGAGAAGCAGCTTCCAGGTCACAAGCCCTGGTCCTCATGGGTGATTTCAACCACCCTGACATCTGCTGGAGGGACAACACAGCAAGGCACCAGCAATCCAGGATGTTCCTGGACTGCATAGAAGACAACTTCCTCCTCCAAATGGTAGAGGAACCAACAAGAAAAGGTGTTATGCTGGACCTTGTTCTCACCCACAGGGAAGGGCTGGTAACCAATGTGAGGCTCAGAGACAGCCTTGGCTGCAGTGACCATGAAGCAGTTGAATTTAAGATCCTCAGGGCAATCAGGAGGATGTATTCTAAGCTTACAACCCTAGACTTTAGGCGTGCAGACTTTGATTGCTTCAGGCATCTGCTAGCCAAAGTGTTGTGGGACAAAGCCCTAGAGGGAAGAGGGACCCAGGACAGCTGGTCAGTATTCAAGGACCACCTCCTCTGTGTCCAGGAGCTATGTATACCAACAAAGAGAAAATCAGGGAAGAATGCTAGGAAGCCTGCCTGGATGAACAAGGAGTTACTGGACACACTATTACTTAAAAAGAAACTCTACAGGAAGTGGAGGGAAGGACAGATAGAACAGGGGGTATATGAGGAAGCTGCCTGAGCAGCAAGAGACCTGGTTAGGAAAGCCAAAGCAGAGTCTGAATTGAATCTAGCCAGGGAGGTTAAAGGGGAACACTATGAGTTTCTACAGGTATATTAATGGCAAGAAGAAGAGTAGGGAAGGTGTGGGCCCCCTCAGAAAGGAAAGTGGTGAAATGGTCACAAGTGATGTGGAAAAGGCTGAGGTACTGTGGTGGTTTGACCCTTAACTGGGAAGTAAAGAGCCCAGGTGGGGGGCAAGGCTGAGAATCTCTCCCCTGCTCCCCCCCGCCTCTTCCCTCCCAACAGAGAGGGGAGAAAAGGAAAGAGCAAATCCACCAAACAATAATTTGGAGTCAGCTTGGAAGTAGAGAGGCAAAGAGCTGTCTTTAAGCAATATATATATATATATATAACAATAACAGGAAAAAAGGTTCCCAAGGGCAAGGAACAAGGATGGATGGGAGGGGGACAAAAAACAAGAGAATAATACAAAACCAGCCTTTCTCTGAGGAAGCGTGGAGGCAGCAGGTCCAACCTTGTGGCAGAGGAGCAGGAGGGTAGCTGCAGTAGCTCTTGTCCAGCAGAGGCAGAAGCCAGAAAAGCCGGGGCCAACAGCTATGAGGTCCTGCTTTTTATACCCTAGCTGGGCAGGAAGGGGGAGTGGAACAGACTCAGCTTCCCAGGCGAAAAATGTCCTGCAGGGAGTGAAAAGTACCTGCAAGCCCTCCACCCTGCTTTGTTCTTTTGTTACCAGAAAAGGGTGTTAACCCACCACAGGTACTCAATAACTTCTTTACCTCAGTCTTCACTGCAAGGGCCTCCAGCCACACTCCTGGTGTCATGGAAGATGATGCCAGGGATGGGGATGAAGAACTGCCCTTCATAAGTGAAGCTCAGGTTCGTGATCACCTGAAGAACCTGAAAGTGTTCAAGTCCATGGGACCTGACAGGATACACCCACGGGTACTGAGAGAACTGGCAGATGAGGTTACTAAACCCCTCTCTATTCTATTCTATTCCAAAAGTCATGGCAGACTGGGGAAGTCCCCACAGACTGGAAAAGGGCAAACATTGCTCCCATTTTCAAAAAGGGTAAGAAGGAGGAACCAGGGAACTACAGGCCAGTCAGTCTCACCTCTGTGCCCGGAAAGATCATGGAGCAGATCCTCCTGGAGGCACTACTGACTCAGAAGAATAGTGAAGAGGTGATTGGGAGCAGTCAGCATGGCTTTGCCAAGGGCAAATCCTGCCTGACAAACCTGGTGGCCTTCTATGAACAAGTGACAACATTAATAGATGAGGGGCGAGCAATTGATGTCATTTACCTGGACCTGAGCAAAGCCTCTGACACTGTCCCCCACCACATCCTGGTCTCCAAGCTGGTGAAGCATGGGTTTGATGGATGGACCATTAGATGGATAAAGAACTGGCTTGATGGCCACACCCAAAGAGTGGCTGTCAATGGGTCTGTGTCCCAGTGGAGGCCAGTGACAAGCAGAGTCCCTCAGGGATCAGTCCTGGGACCTGTGTGTTCAACATCTTTGTGGGTGACATGGACAGTGGCATTGAGTGCACCCTCAGCACGTTTGCTGATGACACCAAGCTGTGTGGTGCAGCAGACAGGCTGGAGGGAAGGGATGCCATCCAGAGGGACCTTGAGAGGCTGGAGAGGTGGGCACAAGTCAACCTCATGAGCTTCAACAAGACCAAGTGCAGGGTCCTGCATCTGGGTGGAGGCAATCCCAGGCACAAATCCAGGCTGGGCAGTGACTGGCTGGAGAGCAGCCCAGAGGAGAGAGAGACTTGGGGGTGCTGGTGGATGAGAAGCTCTACATGATTGTGACCGGTTTAGGCTGTGCCTTTAAGAAAGAGACAGTTGCTGAACACTCTGGCTGAATATTTTTGATGTTTAAATGACAACAAGATAGTCTAAACTAATTTCATTGGTAGTTTTAAGTTCTGTTAGTTCAGTCTGGGTTCAGGCTGTGTTGAGTTCTGTACTTTTTCTCTCTCTGAAGCAGCAGCTTTGCTGGACAGGAGCGGCCTTGAATTAACAAATCTAACCAGATAAGAAAACTAATTCTTGCATACGCTTTGAGCTAACAGAATTTTTCTCCCTTAATTGCCTTTCTCTCTCTCTCTAACCCTTTTTGGGGAAAAGAGGAGGTAGGGAGGGAGAGAAGGGGGGTTCAGGGAACCCCCCCTGGCTGGCTGGAGAGAAAAATCTTTTCTTCATTACGTTCATTGCTGTGTATTTCTGTATATATTGTAAATATTGTATATTTGTGTACATATTCATTGCATTCCATTTATGCCTGTAAATATAGCTTTCATCTGCTTTTCCAACTGAGCTAGCTGTGGTTTCTTTTTGTGTGTGTGGGGGGAACTTTCTCACCCCACCACATATTTTAATTGGCGCCAACGTGGGGCAGAGCGAAAGTTGCTTGATTTATTGTCTTCTCAAGTCGGAATTGTAAACATGAAAGTGTTATGGCTCTGTTGTCCACTGCAGGATTCGAACCCATGACCTCAGCACTCACAGTCTCAGCCCCTAATACCTGAGCCTCAGATTCCACACCACATCATGCAACAGATTCTACATGGTCTAAGTGTATTAACTTCTTGATGCAAATGGTGGATGAGTATAACTAAGAGGGGAGCACTGCTGGATCTCAAGAGTTAACTAAGGTGGAGGTTGATATAAGTTTAACTGGTAAACAGTGGAGGAACTTACAGTTGTGACCGGACCTGATGCACCTTGTATTTTGGGAATTGATTTTCTGAGAGAAGGGCGTTTCAAAGACCCTAGAGGTTACAAATGGGCTTTTGGAGTAGCATCTGCAGAAATTGATGGACCTGAGCTTTCTGATGAATCTGCAGTTGTGGGACAACACAAGATTCAGGACATTAAATTGCCGGTTGCTTCTCAGACTGTGCATCACAGACAATACAGAACCAACCGTGACTCTTTGTTGCCCATTCAGAGTCTGATTCATCAGTTGGAAAGTCAGAAAGTCATCAGCAAAACTCATTCACCTTTCAACAGTCCAGTGTGGCCTGTGCGAAAGCAGAATGGAGACTGGCGTCTGACAGTCAACTTCCGAGCCCTGAATGAAGTAACTCCACCTATGAGTGCAGCAGTACCAGACATGATGGAACTCCAGCATGAGCTGGAATCCAAAGAGGCCAAATGGTATGCTACCATAGACATTGCTAATGCTTTCTTCTCTATTCCTACAGCAGAGGAATGCAGGCCTCACTTTGCTTTCACCTGGAGAGGAATCTGGTACACTTTCAACAGGTTGCCAATGGGCTGGATCCACAGCTCCAGCATCTGTCATGCAGTGATCCACGATGCTGTGGAGAAAGGTGGTGCTCCAGAACACATCCAGTTCATCGATGATATCATCGTCTGGGGTAAAACTGCTGACATTCTCACCCCATCACAATGAGCTCTCAGTGTGCACTTGCAGCCCGGAAAGCCAATCAGATCCTGGGCTGCATCAAGAGAAGTGTGGCCAGCAGGTCATGGGAGGTGATTCTCTCCCTCTACTCAGCTCTGGTGAAACCCAGTCTGGAGTACTGCATCCAGTTCTGGAGCCCCTATTACAAGAGGGATCTGGAGGTGCTGGAAGGTGTCCAGAGAAGGGCCACGAGGATGATCAGAGGGCTGGAGCACCTCTCCTATGAGGACAGACTGAAAGAGTTGGGGCTGTTCATTCTGGAGAAGAGAAGGCTCCGAGTTGACCTAATTGTGGCCTTCTAGTATCTGAAGGGGGCCTCCAAGAAGGCTGGGGAGGGACTTTTCAGGCTATCAGGTAGTGATAGGACTAGGGGGAATGGAATGAAGCTGGAGGTGGGGAGATTCAGGCTGGACATGAGGAGGAAGTTCTTCACCATGAGAGTGGTGAAGCCCTGGAATGGGTTGTCCAGGGAGGTGGTTGAGGCCCTGTCCCTGGAGGTGTTTAAGAGCAGGCTGGATGAGTCTCTGACCAGCCTGATCTAGTGTAGGGTGTCCCTGCCCATGGCAGAGGGGTTGGAACTAGATGATCCTTGTGGTCCCTTCCAACCTTGACTGATACTAACAAAAGCTGGTGGTGGGGGTGGATTCCAAGCCCTATGAAGAGAGGCTCAGGGAGCTGGGGTTGCTTAGCCTGGTGAAGAGGAGGTTCAGGGCAGACCTTATTGCTGTCTGCAACTACCTGAAGGGTGGTTGTAGCCAGGTGGGGGCTGGTCTCTTATCCCAGACAACCTGTGACAGAACAAGAGGACACAGTCTCAAGCTTCACCTGGGGAGTTTTAGGCTGGATGTTAGAAAGAAATTCTTCACAGAAAGAAAGAATGGCCATTGGAATGGACTGCCTAGGGAGGTGGTGGAGTCACTATCAGTGCCCGTCAGAGCGTAAGGCCTTTCATCTTCAGATAACTCGTTGCATGGTGGTGTCTCTTGGGCACAAACCACTTCCTCATGTGATTCTCCAAAATCTCTGCCATCTGACCAGTCCATAATCTCTTCCAGAATTCCTGGGTGGTTTGGTTTCCCCAGTAAATCTCTCTGTGTAATCAGGGCTACCCACTTACTCCCATGTAGCACTGGTGGCATGATGAGAAGAAGGGATGTTCCCTCTGAACATCCAATGCAGCACAGGCAGCCTGGGTGCTAAGAGGAGCAGTGCTTCTGTACCCACTACTTCTGATGCAGCTCAAATTCCTTCATAGGATGCTAAGATCTCCTTCTCAGTTGGTGTATAGTGGGCTTCTGATCCTCGATATCTTCTACTCCAAAATCCCAATGAATGACTACAGGTTTCACCTGGTTTCTTCTGCCAGAGACTCTAAGTAAGACCATGTTCTCTGGCTGCAGTGTAGAGGATATTTTGCACCAATGGTCCTGTGTGGATGGGCTCAAGAACCTGTGTATGAGCTGAAGGAGGAATTTAAAACCTCTGTATTTAATTTGGCAAAGGAGGATGGGATCACTCCTTCCTCATCTAAATGGATAAAAGTTTCAGCTGTCAAAAGCAGACATCCTCCTAGAAGACCATTTCAAACTAGGCCAATCCAAAATAGGCAACAGCAATCATGTAGAAGTCTTTGGAAAACCCGTGTGACCGATTTGGTGAAAGCATGAATAAGTGGGGTGGTCAACCTGCTTCTGCTCTTTTTGGGAGAATGCAGGAGAGTGGCAGAGCCAGAGGTAACAATACCAGAAGGGTATCTGACTTTCTCAGTATCCCAGAACAACTCTAATTGCTCCAACAGTGATTCTGTCACTAACACTAAGCGATATGTCAATTGTACATGTGGATGTAATCCCCATAGTTACAGGTGCCCTGACTCCTGTCAGGGTGTGGTGGTTTAGGCTGGGTGCTGGCCCCTGATGCCACTGCACAGGCCACAGCCCCAAAGGGGGGCCCAGCCCAGTAGGTGGTCACAGGAAGCCAGGTATTTCATTCCCATAATGCCCTGCTCCCCTATAAAATGTCAGCGAGGGGTCCTCCCTGTCTCTTTTCTTCCCTGCCACTGCCCAGGTAATGGGCTGAGCTGCCTCCCTTGACCTATAGGAACTTAACAGGAACTTAACAACCCTAATGGCCTGGCCAGGCCCAAGGCTGGGCTGGTGTGGGGAGAGAAAGGGCCCAGATGGGGGGGTGTGTTGGGTGTACCCCCAGGTGGGGGTGGGATGCTTTTGGATATGTTTTGGGATCTCTCTTTTGTCATGGTACTTGTAGTTTTTCTGTAAAACTTTCATTGTTTTTCCATTTAAACTTTCCACCATTTTTTGCAATCAATTTGTCTGAGTCCTTCTTTTGCCCATGGTGGGAAAAAATTGGTCTCTCAACCCACCACACAGGGCAAGGAAAGGAATAATGAAGATAACAGAGTCTGTTGGGATGTATTCATTTGGTGGCCTGACACTTCAGAATTTCAGAAGTACCAGGCCTTGGTTGACACTGGAGCTCAGTGTACCTTAATACTATCAAATTGTCAAGGGACAGAATCTATAACTCTTTTAGAAATCACTGATGGGTCTCAAGAGTTGTCTAAGTTGCATGTTGGCATAAGTTCAACTGGGAAAGACTGGAAGAAACACACTATTGCAACAGGACCAGATGCACCTTGTATTTTGGGAATTGACTTTCTGAGAGAAGGGCATTTCAAAGACCCTAAGGTTTACAAATGGGTTTTTGGAATTACAACTGTAGAAATTGATAGAAGAAAGTTGAGGGTGTCTATTCATTTCAGATGAATCTGTAGTTGTGGGACAACATGAGATAGAAAGTGTGAAACTGCCAGTTCCTTCTCAAACTGTGCATCAAGAAGACCTCCACTCTGGACTTCTGGAGGGCAAACTTCAGGTTACTCAAGGAACTAACTCAGAGGGTTCCTTGG
The DNA here is from genome assembly GCA_015227895.2 of Colaptes auratus. Classification (NCBI taxonomy): domain Eukaryota; kingdom Metazoa; phylum Chordata; class Aves; order Piciformes; family Picidae; genus Colaptes; species Colaptes auratus. Next base: position 48,105,034 of record CM026897.1, on the reverse strand, counting down.
GATACAGCCCTTAAAAATAAAGGGGTTCAGAAGAGCTGGACCTGCTTCAAGGAAGAACTCTTGATGGTGCAGGAACAGGCTGTGCCAATGTACTGGAAGATGAGCTGCCAGGGCAGACGGCCAGCCTGGATGGGTAATGAACTTTTAATAGAACTAAGGGAAAAAAAGAGGGTGTATCATCTTTGGAAGAAAGGGGAGGCAACGCATAGAATGTGTAAGGATGTTTCCAGGTCTTGTAGGAAGAAAATTAGGGAGGCAAAAGCACATTTAGAGCTTAGACTGGACTGGCCTCTGCCGTGAGGGACAACAAAAAGTCCTTCTACAAATACATTAGTAGCAAGAGGAAAGGCAAGGACAACCTCCACTCCTTGGTTGACATGGAGGGGAATGTTGTAACAATACAATACAATACAATACAATACAATACAATACAATACAATACAATACAATAAATCCAGGTTGGAAGAGACCTTCAAGATCATCGTGTCCAACGTATCAACCAATCCAACCCACCTAAACAACTAGATCATGGCACCAAGCACCCCATCAAGTCTCCTCCTGAATACCTCCAATGATGGTGACTCCACCACCTCCCTGGGCAGACCATTCCAATGGACAATCACTCTCTCTGTATAGAACTTCCTCCTAACATCCAGTCTAACCCTCCCCTGGCGCAGCCTGAGATTGTGTCCTCTTGTTCTGGTGTTGCCTGCCTGGGAAAAGAGACCAACCTCCACCTGTCCACAATCTCCCTTCATGTAGTTGTAGAGAGCAATAAGGTCACCCCTGAGTCTCCTCTTCTCCAGGCTAAGCAACCCCAGCTCTCTCAGTCTCTCCTCATTGTGCTTGTGTTCCAAACCCCTCCCCAGCTTTGTTGCCCTTATCTGGACATGCTCCAGCAAGTCAACATCCTTCCTAAACTGAGAGGCCCAGAACTGGACACAGGACTCAAGGTGTGGCCTAACATGTGCAGCGTACAGGGGGAGAATGACCTCCCTGCTCCTGCTGGCCACACTGTTCCTGATACAATACAATACAATACAATACAATACAATACAATACAATACAATACACGAGGTTGGAAGAGACCTTCAAGATCATCGCGTCCAACCTATCAACCAATCCAACCCACCTAAATACAACACAGTACAATACAACCCACCTAAACAACTAAAAAACTAAACCATGGAACCAAGCACCCCATCAAGGCTCTTCTTGAACACCTCCAATGAAGGTGACTCCACCACTTCCACAGGCAGCTGATTCCAGTGGGCAATCACTCTCTCGGTATAGAACTTCTTCCTAAGATCCAGTCTAAACCTGCCCTGGCACAGCCTGAGACTGTGTCCTCTTGTTCTGGTACTGGCTGCCTGGGAGAAGAGACCAACCTCTGCCTGGCTACAACCTCCCTTCAGGTACTTGTACACAGCAATAAGGTCACCCCTGAGTCTCCTCCTCTCCAGGCTAAGCAACCCCAGCTCCCTCAGCCTCTCCTCATAGGGCTTGTGTTCCAAACCCCTCACCAACCTTGTTGCCCTTCTCTGGACACGCTCCAGTAAGACAACATCTTTCCTAAACTGAGGGGCCCAGAACTGGACACAGTACTAAAGGTGCGGCCTAACCAGTGCAGTGTACAGGGGCAGAATGACCTCCCTGCTCCTGCTGGCCACACTGTTTCTGATGCAGGCTAGGATGCCATTGGCCCTCTTGGCTGCCTGGGCACACTGCAGGCTCAAGTTCAGCCTGCAATCCACCAGTACCCCCAGGTCCCTCTCTGCCTGGCCGCTCGCCAGCCACTCTGACCCCAGCTTGTAGCACTGCATGGGGTTGCTGTGGCCAATGTGCAGAATCTGCCACTTGGATGTGTTCAGTCTCATGCTGTTGGATTCTGCCCATCTGTCCAGCCTGTCGAGGTCCCTCTGCAAAGCCTCTCTACCCTCCAGCACATTAACTCCTGCCCCCAGCTTGGTGTCGTCTGCAAATTTATTGATGATGGACTTGATGCCCTCATCCAGATCATCAATAAAGATGTTGAAGAGCATGGGGCCCAGCACTGATCCTTGGGGCATACCACTAGTGACAGGCCGCCAGCTGGATGTGGCACCATTCACCACTACTCTCTGGGCTCGGCCCTCCAGCCAGTTCCTAACCCAATGCAGTGTGCTCCTGTCCAAGCCAGGGGCTGATAGCTTAGCCAGGAGTTTGCTGTGGGGGACGGTGTCAAAGGCCTTGCTGAGGTCCAGGTAGACCACATCCACAGGCCTCCCCACATCCACCAGGCGGGTCACCTGATCATAGACGGAGATCAGGTTGGTCAGGCTGGACCTGCCCTTCCTAAATCCGTGCTGGCTAGACCTGAGCCCCTGGCCATCCTGTAAATGCTGTGTGATTGCACTCAAGATGACCTGTTCCATAATCTTGCCTGGCACTGAGGTCAGGCTGACAGGCCTATAATTCCCTGGCTCTTCCAACTGGCCCTTCTTGTGGATGGGTACCACGTTGGCCAGCTTCCAGTCTTCTGGGACCTCTCCAGTGAGCCAGGAGTGCTGAAAAATGATGGAGAGCGGCTTGGCCAGCTCATCTGCCAGCTCTCTCAGCACCCTAGGATGGATCCCATCCGGTCCCATGGCCTTGTGGGGGTTCAAGCAGCTGAGAAGATCCCTAACAAAGGACGAGGAAAAGGCAGAGGTACTTAACACCTTCTTTGCCTCAATTGTTACTAGCAGGACAGAATCTCTTCCAGACAGCTGGCCTGCAGAGCTGGCAGAAGGAGCCAGGGAGCTGTATAATTTCCTGCTGTTCCAGGAGGCGGGGGCAGTTAGAGATCTCCTCAGCTGCTTGGCTCCCCACAAGGCCATGGGACCAGATGGGATCCATCCTAGGGTGCTGAGAGAGCTGGCAGATGAGCTGGCCAAGCCACTCTCATTTTTCAGCAGTCCTGGCTCACTGGAGAGGTCCCAGAAGACTGGAAGCTGGCCAATGTGGTGCCCATCCACAAGAAGGGCCAGTCGGATGAGCCAGGGAATTATAGGGCTGTCAGCCTGACTTCAGTGCCGGGCAAGATTATGGAACAGGTCATCTTGAGTGCGATCACACAGCACTTCCAGGATGGACAAGGGATCAGGCCCAGCAAGCATGGATGTAGGAAGGGCAGGTCCTGCTTCACCAACCTGATCTCCTTCTATTATCAGGTGACCCGCCTGTGTTGTGAAGAAGGTTATTCAATTTATTAATATGAAATATGAATTATGAAAATAGTATTTTTATTAATTATAAAATTATTATTAACCAATGAAGCAACAACTTATATTCATGTTCTAGTGCACGTTCATTAAATACATTCCATAAGTGGCTTAGTATTATTAGAACTTAATAACACAATCTACAGACTATTTCTGTATTTTATATAATGAAGGGTGCAGTTCCGTCACTTGGCCACTAGATGGCGCCTCGGCAGAACGCGGACGGCTTCTGCCTATATACAGCAATATTGCAATCTCTATATGTCAGCGATTAGTCAGCTAGACATGGATACTTTGAACTGAGTGCTAGTGGATGGAAAGCACGTGGAAGATACTCTATAGCTGTTGTTTGTAGCAAGCTGGCAGACTACAGTTGCTGGACCGGTTCCTAGTCGAGTTGGATGGTGGCAGCGGGCTACTGTCTCCTCTCTCTGCAGCAGTGGAGAGGAACCTGGGCTTAGCTTGGAAGCAGGTTCCCTTCAGGACTTGGTCGGTACCCTCCAGACAATAGGGATAGGTCCTGGTTGGGTTTGGCCCCACGGGCCAGCCCTGGGAGTCGGCTCGCACGGCAGGACGGGGCGACAGTTGCCAGTAGGCAGGCTCAGAGGTTCCTGGTCGGACAACGACAGCAAACAATGGCTATGGGGTCGGCCCCGTGGCGATAAGTCTCGGGGCTGAGGTAAACAGCCACGGAGACAGAATGTGGCTGTGCTGAGCTGCGGCTTCTCAGTTACTGGGCTTAAAGGAACAGCAGGACACTCAGAATGGTCCCGGGTTCGATGCAGTATAGGCACGAACAGTGCTTTAGTCTTCCCTGAGGTTACAGGGCTCAGAGCGGCACACGTGGTGGCTCCGCTCCCTCTATAGCGGGGCTAGGCATATGCGGAATCGGTCTCGATCAAGTCCCTTCTCCCCAACTACTGGGCAGATCTTAACCTCAGGGGTTGGTCCAGTCCTCCGGTGGCACAGTGGGCTCTCCCGGTCGGTACGACTGGCTGTGACGACGTTGGCTTCTCGGGCTCAGCAAAGGTCCTCCCCTCACGAGTGCTTCTCACAATGTAGAGGCTTCCAGTATGCGTGCACGTATGATAGAAGCTAACAACAAATAAGCTCAATGGAAGAGGCTATGGCTCGAGAGCTGCTCACTCAAGCAAGTACAGAGACAAAGTGAAAGAGGGGGCAACTCGTTTACCAACAGGGGGTGATACTTATAGATTCCTCGAGGCTGGATTTGACCAATGGGAACTCTCATAGACAACTGGCTTCAGCCTATAGAAAGGGTGAAGCTGGAATTATGCCCATACTTGGTATTTGCACAAGCACTACATGCACTGAGTGTGTGCTGGCCTGGCTAATGCCTTGGCTTTTGTCTTCCTCCTGCAGGAGGGGGAAACCTGTCCACATGCTAAGACAAGATCTAGTATCTGGGCAGAATGTGCCTTTACTACAGCGTGGTGGATGTGGGGAGGCATGTGGATGTAGTCTACCTGGACTTCAGCAAGGCCTTTGACACCGTCCCCCACAGCAAACTCCTGGCTAAGCTATCAGCCCCTGGCTTGGACAGGAGCACACTGTGTTGGGTTAGGAACTGGCTGGAGGGCCAAGCCCAGAGAGTAGTGGTGAATGGTGCCACATCCAGCTGGCGGCCTGTCACTAGTGGTGTGCCCCAAGGATCAGTGCTGGACCCATGCTCTTCAACACCTTTACTGATGATCTGGATGAGGGCATCGAGTCCATCATCAATAAATTTGCAGACCACACCAAGCTGGGGGCAGGAGTTAATGTGCTGGAGGGTAGAGAGGCTTTGCAGAGGGACCTCAACAGACTGGACAGATGGGCAGAATCCAACAGCATGAGATTGAACACATCCAAGTGGCAGATTCTGCACACTGGCCACAACAACCCCATGCAGTGCTACAAGCTGGGGTCAGAGTGGCTGGCGAGCGGCCAGGCAGAGAGGGACCTGGGGGTACTGGTGGATTGCAGGCTGAACATGAGCCTGCAGTGTGCCCAGGCAGCCAAGAGGGCCAATGGCATCCTGGCCTGCATCAGGAAGAGTGTGGCCAGCAGGAGCAGGGAGGTCATTCTCCCCCTGTATGCTGCACATGTTAAGCCACACCTTGAGTCCTGTGTCCATTTCTGGGCCCCTCAGTTTAGGAAGGATGTTGACTTGCTGGAGCATGTCCAGATAAGGGCAACAAAGCTGGTGAGGGGTTTTGGAACACAAGCACATTGGGGAGAGACTGAGGGAGCTGGGGTTGCTTAGCCTGGAGAGGAGGAGACTCAGGGGTGACCTTATTGCTCTCTACAACTACATGAAGGGAGATTGTGGACAGGTGGAGGTTGGTCTCTTTTCCCAGGCAGGCAACACCAGAACAAGAGGACACAGTCTCAGGCTGTGCCAGGGGAGGTTTAGACTGGATGTTAGGAGGAAGTTCTATACAGAGAGAGTGATTGCCCATTGGAATGGTCTGCCCAGGGAGGTGGTGTAGTCACCATCATTGGAGGTATTCAGGAGGAGACTTGATGGGGTGCTTGGCACCATGGTGTAGTTGTTTGGGTGGGTTGGATTGGTCGATAAGTTGGACGCAATGATCTTGAAGGTCTCTTCCAACCTGGTTTATCGTATTATTGTATCGTATTATTGTATTATTGTATTGTATCACAGACAATACAGAACCAACCATGACTCTTTGGTGCCCATTCACAACTTGATTAGCCAACTGGAAGGTCAGAAGGGCATCAGCAAAACTCATTCACATTTCATCAGTCCGATTTGGCCTTTGTGAAAGCCAAATAGAATGGCGTCTAACAATTGACTTCCGTGACTCCACCCATGAGTGTGGCTTTCAAAGAAATGATTGAACTCCAATATGAGCTGGAATCCAAGGATGCCAAATGGTAGGGTACTATAGATATTGATAATGCTTTCATCTCTATTCCCACAGCAGAGGAATGCAGGCCTCAGTTTGCCTTCACCTGGAGAGAGGTCCAGTACATATTTCTAATTTTTTGCCCCAGGGGTGGAAACACAGTTCAACAACTCATCATGCAGTGATCCATGATGCTTTGGAGAAAGGTGGTGCTCCAGAACACATCCAGTTCATCAATGATATCATCCAGTTTCTGGGAGTGCAGTGGCAGGATGGACACTGACATATTCCAACAGATGTGATAAACAAAGTCTCTACCATGGCAAATCCCATGAACAAGCAAGAAACTCTATGTTTCTTAGGTACAGTGGGATTTTGGAGACTGCACATTCCTGAATACAGTCAGATTGTGAAACCTCTGTATGATGTGACTCAAAAGGGAAACAGTTTCCAGTGGGGACCTGAACAACAAGCAACCTTTCACCAAATAAGCTGAGAAGTAGTCCATGCCCTAGGTTTGGGACCTGTTCAAACTGGTCCAGACATTAAGAACATTTTGTACGCGGCTGCAAATAACAATGGTCCAACCTGGTGCTTATGGCAGAGAGCTCCAGTGAGATGTGTTGATATCCACTTAGTTTCTGGAGCTGTGGCTGCAAAGGCTCAGAGGCAAATTATACTCCAACAGAGAAAGAGATTCTAGCTGCCTATGAAGGAGTAAAAGCTGCTTCTGAAGTAATTGGAACTAAGTCACAACATCTTTTAGCTCCTAGATTAACAGTTTTGAATTGGATGTTCAAAGGCAAAGGTTCTTCATTGCATCACGCAACAGATGCCACAGGGTCCAAGTGGATGGCTCTGATAACACAGAGAGCTCAAATGGGAAATCTTGAAAGACCTGGTCTGGTGGAAGTGGTCACAAATTGGCCAGAAGACACTGACTGAGGTAAAAGCTGTCCAGATAGCTATTGACATAGTCGAACATAAGAGATAGCCAATGCTTCATCTCTACACTGTTTCTTGGATGGTAGCCAACTCTTTTGTGGGGTTGGCTAAAGGACTGGAAAAAAGAATGGATGGCAGAGGAAAGGAAAGCCTATTTGGGCTGGCGATCTATTACAAGACATTGCTGCTTGCATCGAGAGAATTCCAGTGAGACACACTGACGCTCACATTCCTAAGAGCAAAGCTACTGAGGAACATCAACACAATCATGAAGCAGATTTAGCTGCCAAATTTTCTCAAGTAGACACAAACTATGATCTTGACCTTGAATGGAAACACCAAGGTGAACTTTTTTTACCCTAGTGAGCTCATGATGCATCAGGACATAAAGGCAGAGATGCAACCTACCAATTGGCTTGTGACAGATCCATAGACATGTTTTCTTATTTCCTGGGTTTTGAACTTTTGAATCACTTACACCTGAGATAGCCAGGATAGAAGATAAGCTGAAAATATGAACTTTGCTACTCACTGATATTTGTTTAGATTAGATGAATAGTATTAGCAAACAATGGAATTATTTAGAAGGGGTAGATTATGGTAATTTTAGGCTGTGCCTAGAAAAGTTTCCACAGATCTTGAACAGAAAGTGGTAAAGTGAAAATAAATTATCATTGGATGCAAAAAGGAAAATGATAATAAGGTCTAAATAATCCCATTGGACAGATAACTGACATAAAGCTAGTATGCATAAACTAACTTTCTCTTTTTTCACTTCCTCCACTGGTAGATACAGCTCTAGCTTTTGTTGGTTTTACTGACCTTGAATTCATTCTTGTTGTGATTAAGTACCAACAAACTACTCTTTCCTCCTTTTTTTCTCCTGTCTCATGTACAGGGGGGAAGGAAGAGACTGGGAAGCTGTTGTTAACTCCCTCTGGTTTTGTCTACAGGGGCTCTTGTGAAATTTATAAATTGTAAATATATTTAAATATGGTATATCAATGTATATTTTGTATTTAGATTGCAGTTTTGCTTGTAAATACAGCTTCATTTGCTCTCAAATGAGCTGGTCTGGCAATTTTATGTTGGGGGTTTAATTCAACCCACCACATTAAAAAACAATGCCATAGACATTTAGACAGAATTATTTTTATTTTGTTCTCAGTTTTGTCCTCTGGTTTGCTTTGGATCTGGATATAAAGTGGCAAAATACTTCAAGGACAGATTGGTTTTCTTCACACTATTGAACTACTTAGTTATAGGAGGCAGAAAAAACTCAGAAAATTCATCTCTTTTGAAACTGTTAAGCTCAGTTTTTCTGACCTAGAAAAGCAGGTAGTACAGATACATTGACATAAATATAAAAATTATATTGCTTGATTTTGAGCAAGATTATGCATTAACAGTATGCTTAGATGTAGAAAAATCACAGTCAGTCCTCACAATAACTGCTCTATTAAGAACAATTATAACCATGGTTTGTATTGACTTTGTTTCTTAATTACCTTAGTGTGACCGGTTTAGGCTGTGCCTTTAAGAAAGGCACAGTTGCTGTAATACTCTGGCTGAATGTTTTTGATATTTAAATGAAAACAATATATTCTAAACTAATTTCATTGGTAGATTGGTAGAATGTAACTTTTAAGTTTAAGTTCTGTCATTTCAGTCTGAGTTCAGTCTGTGCTTTCTGTTCCTGTGGGCCTGTCTGCTTTTCTCTCTCTGAAGCAACAGTTGCTGGAAGGAGGCGACCTTGAATTAACAAAGCTAACCAGATAAGAAAACTAATTCTTGCATGTGCTTTGAGCTAACAGAATTTTTTTCCTTAATTGCCTTTCTCTCTCTCTCTAACCCTATTTGGGAAAAAAGGGGAGGTAGGGAGGGAGAGGGGGTACAGGGGCTGGGGGGCACAAGCTCCTCTAGCTGTGGGTCTTCTGTATTACATTCATTGCTGTATATTTCTGTATATATTGTAAATGCTGTATATTTGTGTACATATTCATTGCATTCCATTTCTGCTTGTAAATACAGCTTATTTCATTTGCCTCTCTGACTGAGTTAGCTGTGGTTTCTTTGTGCATGGGGGGAGAACTCACTCACTCTACCACACTTAGACTTTGAAATGATTTTTTTTAAAATTGACAAATAACATTATGACTGCTAGTAGGGACACTTACTGAATATAACTTGAGATTTTTTATCAAACAAGTGGACACAATTGTCTTCAATCTAGAAATTGTATGTGATGACATTTAACTAAAACTTACACTAAAAGTCCCTTAGTAAGAAGTTGAATTTCACAGCACTTGTGGCCTTGCTTTTATAATACACTGTGTTCTACAACAGTTTCTCTAGGGAGAAAATCCTGTGTTACATGCAGACATGATAGAAGTTTCTTCACTCATCATAGTTTTGCAGCTGGCCAGCATCCCTAGAGACTGCAGCAGGTGTATGAAATATGTCTATTAGTAGCAAACTTGAAGGGTGAGAGAGTTCTCCCTCCACACACAAAGAAACCGCAGCTAACTCAGTTGGAGAGGCAAATGAAATAAGCTGTATTTACAAGCAGAAATGGAATGCAATGAATATGTACACAAATATACAGCATTTACAATATATACAGAAATATACAGCAATGAATGTATTTACAAGCAGGGATGGAATGCAGATGAATATGTACACAAATATACAGTATTTACAATATATATAGAAATATACAACAATGAACGTAATACAGAAGACCTTTTTCCCTCCATCCGTCCAGGGGGATTCCCCCCTGTACCTCCCTCTCCCTCCCTGCCTCCCTTTTTTTTCCCAAAAAGGGTTAGAGAGAGAGAGAAAGGCAATTAAGGAGAAAAATTCTGTAAGCTCAAAGCGTGTGCAAGAATTAGTTTTCTTATCTGGTTAGCTTTGTTAATTCAAGGTCGCCTCCGTCCGTAGCTGTTGCTACAGAGAGAGAAAAGCAGACAGGCCCACAGGAACAGAGAGAACAGACTGAGCTAAAACTTAAAAGTTGCATTCTACCAATCTACCAATGAAATTCATTTAGACCTTATCTTAATTTTTTTTCAAAACATTCAGCCAGAGTCTTCCAGCAACTGCGCCTTTCTTAAAGGCACAGCCTAAAACAGTCACAAAAAACAACTTGATAGTAATCTATAAATCTTGATGAGAAAGTACACTTTTGTTTTGGTTTAGGATGAGATTTTGAGATATTTCCAGTCCTCATTCTTGTAAAGTTTTCTACTTGACCAACTGAACCTATATTGATGTCTTCCTTGGCTCTAATTTCTCTCATGGTATGTTTCCCTGTGTCTATCTAAGTTTATTCTTTGCCCACTAATTCTCCTCATATGATATTGTCCCCCTTTAAGCAAATGCTGAGCTCTCTATCCCAGTTTTATCCTGGGTATACTTTGTTCCTGGGCACAGAGAAGGTGATCCTTGAATACTGACCAGCTGTCCTGTGCCCCTCTTCCTTCCAGGGCTTGGTCCCATGATACTTTGGCCAGCAGATCCCTGAAGCGATCAAAGTCTGCATGCCTAAAATCCAGGGTTGCATGTTTGGGATACATCCTCTTAGTTGCCCTGAGGATCTTAAATTCTATTGCTTCATGGTCACTGCATGCAAGGTCATCCCTGAGCCTCACACTGGTCACCAGCCCTTCCCTATTGTTGAGAACAAGGTCCAGCATAACACTTTTTCTCATTCATTCCTTGACCATTTGGAGGAAGAAGTTGTCATCTGTGCATTCCAGGAACATCCTGGAATCTAGCTGTGTTCTTCCTCCAGCACATGTCAGAGTGGTTAAAATCCCCCACGTGGACCAGGGCCTGTGAAAGTGAAGCCACTTCTATTTGCCTGTGAAGTGCCTCATCTGCTTGGTTCTGCTGGTCGGGTGGCCTGTAGCAGACCCCTACAGTAACATCATCTTCCCCTGTCTTCCCCTTAACCTTCACCCATATGCTCTCAACCAGCTCATCATCCTTCCCCAGGTGGAGGTCCACTGATTCCAGCTGATCACTGATACAGAGAGCAACACCTCCTCCCCTCTTACCCTGCCCGTCGTTCCTAAAAAGCTTGTACCCATCTATCCCTACATTGCAGTCATAGGAAACATCCCACCAAGTTTCAGTAATAGGCACTATATCATAGCATCCTAGCAGCACAGTGGCCCTTAATTCATCCTGTTTGTTGCCCAAGTTGTGTGCATTTGCATAGAGGCACTTCAGCTGGGCTGGCTGTGCCACCTTCATATGTGAATCCCCCTTGATTCCCTTGGGGTGCCCCAGTACTTCATCCTTGGCTAGCCTCAGGGCAACAAGTGGAGAGCCCTTGCTAGCACTCCATTCCTCTGCTTCTGGTGAGCTGCCTAAAGTTTGTCACAGGCAAGCATGAAATTAACAACCCCTGCCCCCTTCAAATATAGTTTAAAGACCTATCAATGAGCCCTGCCGACTTCTGCCCTAGAATCCTAGACCAGATGGTATCTGTTGGTCTTCTCTTGTTCACTAATGTAGCTAGACCATTGCATAAAGCCAGAAGGCTGGTCAGGCAGGACTTTGTGAAGCCCTGCTGGCTATCTTGAATCATGTCTCTGTCCTTGGTGTGTTCTAGTGCATCTTCCAGGAGGATCTGTTTCATGATCGTAGGCACAAAGGTGAGACTGACAGGTTGGTAATTTCCAGGGTCCTCTTTTCCACCCTTTTTAAAAATGGGTGTAATGTTTCCCTTCTTCCTGTCTCTAGGAATTTCACCTGACTGCCAGGACTTTTCAGATATCATGGAGACTGGCTTTGCAACTACATCAACCAATTCCTTCAGAACTCTGGGATGCATCTCATCAGGTCACATAGATTTATGTATTTTGAGGTTTCTCAGGTAGTCCTGATCTTGGTCTTCCCTTATGGTGAGAGGGACCTTACCCTGCTGGCCTACACCTAGTGGTCCTTTGACTTGGGAGGGGGACAGGGCAAGACCACCAGTGAAGACTGAGGCAAAAATTTATTGAGTACCTCAGTCTTTTCTTTGTGCGTTGATAATAACTCTCCATTCTACTCAGCACTGCTTAGAAGGGGAACTGAATCACAGAATCACAGAAAATGTCTGATTGGAAGAGACCTCAAAGATCATCCAGTCCAACCTTCAACTCAGTTTAGGGTAAATCCTGAACCATGTTCCTAAGTCCCAGGTCCACACACTGCTTAAACACCTCCAGGGATGGTGACTCTACCCCTGCTCTGGGCAGATCATTGCAATGTTTGATAACCCTCTCTGTGAAGAAATATTTCCTACCATACAGTCTGAACCTCCCATGGTGCAGACTGAAGCCCTTTCCTCTAGTAGTCCTGTTGCTTGAGACCAAGGAGAAGTGGCTGAACTCCCCCTCACTACAACTTCCCTTCAGGTAGTTGTGGTCTCCCCTCAGCCTCCTCTTCTCTAGACTGAATAGCTCCAACTCCCTCAGACTCTCCTCATAGGCCATGTGCTCCAGATTCTTCACCTGCCTCATTGTCCTTCTCTGGCCACGCTCCAGAACCTTAATGTCCTTGTAGTGAGGGGCCCAGAACTGAACACAGTACACGAGATGTGGCCTTATGTGTGCTGAGTACAGGAGGATGATCACCTCCCTGTTCCTGCTGGCCACTGTGTTTCTAATTCAAACCAACATGCCACTGGCTTTCTTGGACACTGGGGCACACTGATGACTCATTTAACCAACTGTCAACCAATACTGCCAGGTTCCTCTCCTAGTCATTGTGACTGGTTTAGGCTGTGCCTTTAAGAAAGAGACAGTTGCTGAACACTCTGGCTGAATGTTTCTGATATTTAAACAAAACCAAGATAGTCTAAACTAATTTAATTGGTAGATTTAGGTTTTGTCAGTTCTGTCTGGGTTCTGGCTGAGTTCAGTCTGTGCTTCTCTGTCCTGTGGGCTGATCGGCTTCTCTCTCTCTGAAGCAAGAGCTTTTTCCGGACAGGAGTGGCCTTGAATTAACAGAGCTAACCAGATAAGAAAACTAATTCTTGCATACGCTTTGAGCTAACAGAATTTTTCTCCTTAATTGCCTTTCTCTCTCTCTCTCTAACCCTTTTTGGGAAAAAGGACAGCTAGGGAGGGAGAGAGGGGGGTTCAGGGAACCCCGCTGGCCGGCTGGAGGGAGAAAAGGCTTTTCTGCATTACGTTCATTGCTGTGTATTTTCTGTATATATATTGTAAATATTGTATATTTGTGTACATATTCATTGCATGCCATTTATGCCTGTAAATATAGCTTTCATTTGCTTTTCCGACTGAGCTAGCTGTGGTTTCTTTCTTTGTGTGTGGGGAGAGAACTTTCTCACCCCACCACAGTCATATACTTCCAGACACACTTCCCCTGGTCTGTGGCTTACCATAGGGTTGCTGTGACCCAGGTGGAGAACCTGGCACTGGGCCTTGCTAAACGTCATACAGTTACCCTCCTGCAAAGCTTCCCTACCCTCTAGCAGATTGACATGGTCACCTAGCTTGGTGTCAGCTGCAAATTTACTGAAGGTGCACTCAATCCCCTAATCCAGATCATTGATAAAGATATTAAAGAGGACAGGCCCCAGTGCTGAACCCTGGGGGACACCTCTAGTGACTGGGCACCAGGCAGACTTAACTCTATCCAGCCAGTATTTAATCCAATTCAGGATACAGCTATCCAAGCCTTGTGGCCTGAATTTCTGAAGGAGAATGCTGTGGGAGACAGTGTCAAAGGCTTTACTAATGTCCAGGTAGAAAATGTCCAGGTAGAAATGGCTTTTCCCCAGGCAGGTCACCTCCTTGTGGAAGGAGCTCAGATTAGCCAGGTAGGGTCTACACTTCATAAACCCATGCTGACTGGATCTGATCACCTGGTTGTCTTTTATGCACATCGTGATGGCACCTGCTCCATACCCTTTGCTAACACTGAGGTCAGATTGATAGGCACGTAGATACCTGGATTATCCTTTCAGCCCTTCTTGTAGATGGGCATCACACTTGCTAGCCTCCAGTCACTTGGGACCTCTCTGGTTAGCCAGGACTGTTGGCAAATAATGCTGAGTGTTTTGGTGAGCACATCTGCCAGCTCCTTAAGTAGACTTGAGTGGATCTAATCTGGTCCCATAGACTTGTGCCCATCTAAGTGGCACAATAGGTCATTGATCATTTCGTTCTGGATTGTGATGGCTACTTTCTGCTCTCCATCCCTGTTTTTCTGTTCCAGGGGCTGAACCCTCATGGAGCAACAGATGTCAATGACAAATACTGAGACAAAGTAGCTGTTCAGCAGCTCAGCCTTTTCCTTGTCTTTGGTCACCAGGTTCCCTCCCACACCCAGTAGTGGGTGTACTTTTTCCTTAGCTCTTCTTTGACTTTTAACATACTTATAAAAGCTCTTTTGATTATTTTTTATGACACTGGACAGATTGAGTTCTAGTTGAACTTTGACCTCTCTGATTTTGTGCCTACATATCCTTGCAGAAAGCTTGTACTCTTTTGAGTTGCCTGCCCCTTCTCCTGTAGCCAGCAGACTTTTTCTTCCTGAGCTCTACCCAAACTTCTTTACTTAGCCAGGCTGGTCTTCTGCCCTGATGATTTGTCTTCTGATGCATGAGGATCCTGTGCCTTGATGATTTTCTGTTGAGATTCTTCAAAAGAATTCCTGAACTCCTTTGTCCTTCAACACTGCCTCTCAAGGGATACCATCATCCAGTCTCCTAAACAAGTCAAAGTCTACATTCTACATTTGGAAGTCCAAATAATGTTGTTCTATTGTCTCCTTTCCTAACTTCACTAAGAATTGTAAATTCCACCATCTTGTGGTCACTTTGTCCAAGACATCCACTAACCTTTACATCTGCTACTACAACCTTTACATCTGCTACTAGTCCTCTGTGTACAAGCAGTAGGTCTAGTATTGGGTCATCCCTTGTTGACTCATTCACCAGCTGTCTTAGGAAGTTATCATTCATGCACCACAAGAACTTCCATGACTGCTGCTTGTCTTCTATGTTGTATTTCCAGCAGATAGCCAGTTAGTTGAAGTCCCTGAAAAGAACAAGGTTCTAGCAATTCTGAGACCTTCCCCAGACACCTATAAAACACTTTGTCAACCTCTTCATTGTGGTTGGGTAGCCTATAGCAGACCCCTATAATGGTATCTGCTTTGTTGTTTTTTCCCTTGATTCTTACCCACAAGCATTTAAACCTTATCATAACCTTCATCATCATGCTCAAGGCAGTCAAGGCTCTCCCTCATATACAGGGCCACCCAAACTTCCTCTCCTTCGGGGGGTATTCCTTCTCAGGTATCTATAGCCATTCAACACAGCAGTCCAGCTATGGATTATCCCACCGTGTTTCTGTCAGTTCAATAATATCATAATTTTCCTGCTGCACAATGGCTTCAAGCCCTTCTTGCTTGTTCCCCATGCTCTGTGCATTGGCATAGATACGCTTCAGCTGGGACACCCTTTTGCAGGGTAGGGAGCTGCTCCCTGTTTCATCACTCACAGGCACTGACGTGAATCCTATCTCATCAATGGTCCTTGCATCTTGATTATCTCATTGCCCATTATCCCCTAGCTCCCCTGAGGAAGCAGTGGAGCCATCACACCATCCCACAGGTGTTGCAGGTTTGTCTCCAGCAAGCTTGCTCCTTCTCCTTTTCCCCCTTCCATTCTAGTTTAAAGCCCTGTCAACAAGGCCAGCCAACTCCCATGTTAAACCCCTTCTCCCTGTCTGCTGACAGCAGGCTTGGTGTCATGTAAACTGACCCATGATCAATAAGCCCAAAATTCTGCTGGTGGCACCAGGCTCAAACCCAGGAATTAATCTCATGAGTCTTTTTCAATATATTTGGGTCAGTCCCTGTTACTGGGATGGAGGAGAATACCACCTGTGTTTCCGAGCCCTTAAGCAATCTTCCCAAAGTCCTGAATTCTTTTTAAATTGCCGTTGTACTTCTGTCCTTAATCTCATCATTCCAAAGCTGCATGACCAGCAGCAGGTAGTAATCCGATGGCTTCACCAGGCTGGGGAGTTTCTTAGAAATGTCCCTAACCCCAGGTAAGCAGCATACCACCCTGTGGGATAGATCTGGCCTGCATATGGGGCCCTCAGTTCCCTTGAGAAGGGAATCCCCTACTACTATCACCTTTCTTTTTTATTTATTACTAGTCCCAAATCATGGGACTGGCTGACATGCTCCAGGCAACTGTGTGGATGGACTTTCATGTCCATCCTTGTTCACCCAGCCCTCTGTTTCTAGAGTGCTATACTGGTTGTGTATGGGCAATGCGCCTGCACATATCTTTTTTTTTCCTTTGGCCATTAGAATGGGCTGCCCAGGAAGGTGGTGGAGTTGCCATCACTGGAGGTGTTTAGGAAGACACTGGATGGGGTGCCTGTTGCCAGCAGGAGCAGGGAAGTCATTGTACCCCTGTACTCCACACTGGTTAGGCCACACCTTGAGTCCTGAGTCCAGTTCTGGGCCCCTCAATTTAAGAAGAACATCAAGACACTTGAACATGTCCAGAGAAGGGCAAGGAGGCTGGTGAGAGGCCTTGAGCACAAGCCCTCTGAGGAGAGGCTGAGGGAGCTGGGATTGTTTAGCCTGGAGAAGAGGAGGCTCAGGGGAGACCTCATTGCTGTCTACAACTACCTGAAGGGGTGTTGTAGCCAGAGGGAGTTGGTCTCTTCTCTCTAGCAACCAGCACCAGAATGAGAGGACACAGTCTCAAGCTGCATCAGGGGAAGTTTAGGCTCCAGGTGAGGAGAAAGTTCTTCACTGAGAGAGTCGTTCGCCATTGGAATGGGCTGCCCAGGGAGGTGGTGGAGTCGCCGTCCCTGGAGGTGTTAAAGAGGGGACTGGACGTGGTACTGTATGGTGCCATGATCTAGTCATGAGGTCTGTGGTGACAGGTTAGACTTGATGATCTCAAAGGTCTCTTCCAACCTGGTTAATTCTGTTCTGTTCTATTCTATTCTATTCTATTCTATTCTATTCTATTCTATTCTATTCTATTCTATTCTATTCGGAGTCGGCTCATCTGTCTCTCTGGGGAGGGACTAGCCTCCATTCTCCCCCATCTCTTAAGTTCCCTTCTTTATCTGGATAGCACGAGGACATGGGATCCCCTGCTTCCCATGCTGTCAGCACCTGCTGCCCCTCCCTCAGGAATGGCAGAGTCTGGCTCCATAAGTCTGAATCTATATGCACATGATAAGGGCCCTCTGAGCCTTCCCTTCTCTCAACTGAGCAATCACATCTCTCTTAGCCTCTCCTCATATGTCAGATGCTCCTGTTATTTCATCATCTTTGTGGCCCTTTGTTGGACTGGCTCTAATATGTCTGTGTCTCTTTCACTGAGAAGCCTCGTACTGTAAACAGTGTATCAGCTGCAGACTCACCACTGCTGAAATAGTTCCTCAGTTTATCTGTAAAAATCTGTTAAAACATCAGTATGGAAACATGACTCCTAATATGTACAAGAATGCTATAGCTCCAGCTATGGTTTAAGTCACATGGCCAAAAAATGTTGAAGGTACAATTCCATGAGCAGTGTTAATATACACTTTCTTTCATTTATTATTTAGACCACATTTCACAGAATATTAAATATACTAAGTGAAAGGCATATGTACATATGAATGTCGCTGTAGAAGATCTGCACTCTGGTGAATCTTAGGTATTATTTTTAATCTCCACCTGGATTTTGAAGATGCATGTAAGGTAGTTGCTATCAAAGAATATAATTAATTACAGCAGAAATGAAGAAATAATATTTAAAGAAATTATTGGACAGGGGTAAATCTGAGAAATTATATTGTTTTTAAGTACAATATCAAAAAAATAAGAAGCAAAGAGGAGGATTTATATGGGGATCGGAATTGCCTGTTACACTGCAGAATCTGGCTGATTAATAAATATAATAATAATTTTATACAATATGATCTCTGTAATATCTTTACTGCCATGTTTCTACTATAAAACTTGTTCCAAGAAGATACTGCCAAATGGAAAGTTTATATGATATGGGTTTGAATCTATGGAACTGGTTTATAATTCCTGTGCTGAAGCTGCCCTAGTAAACTCATTACCCATGGGAAATAAACACACCGTATATTCATACAAAAGGGTAAGTGATTTTAATCTCTAAACTTCCCCTGCCTTTCCCCTTCCTGTTCCTCCTCCTTCTTGCCCTCCACTACCTCCACTTAAAAAAAAAAAAAAAGTTCAGGGAGGAAGTGAGTGTTCAACAACATGTGAAATCGTGAAAGATGTGTATTACTCCAAAATTCTCTATTCTTCCAGACAAATAGAATTGACAGGACTGCCACAGTACAATCTTTTTCAGATCATGTGTCTTTAATATTGCTGTAAATAAACTTACTGAAATTATGGTGCTAAGAGAGGTCAGAATAACAGTATTTTCTAGTTTAATAGCCTCACTTTTTATTTTCAGCTGGCTGGAATTCACATTGTGGTTAATCACTTTTTAATAAATTCCAAGTTTTGAATTTCAAGTTTTCTACAAGGATAATGAAGTGAGAGCTTCTGGAAAACTTTTCTCTGTGGACTATTTGTTTTCCAGACTATTTTCCTGGTTTTGGAGGACGCTGTCTCCTCTCTTACAACATGATTTTTCATTAGCTTTCTTGGTTTCTTTCTTTCTTTTTTTTTTTTCTGTTAAAAGCAAACCACCATATTTAAAACATTTGATCTGCTCCCCCACTCCCATATTTGCATTGTTGATTATAAGGCTGGATCCCATGACATCAAAAATTATTTTGGCAGTTATTCAGCTAAGTGTAGACCCTGGTCTTTGTGCAACAGCTTGCTTGTCTTCTGCACTGCTTATTTTTGAAAAGAGAGGCATTTCTGTATGCTACTGTGCTCTTTATAGTGTGCTGAGCCCTGCCTATATTTTTCTAATCAAGTGAAAGCTCTATTAGTCTAAAATTTTCCCTTTAACCTTTTTGAGAAAAAGTTCTTCTGGAGTTCTTTTTCTGAGGCTGCAAAAAAATTGTAAATTGTGGTACATTTTGTCCACTGAGATTTTGGAGGTATGGCTGAAAATTTTTAAAAATAACACTTTTGTGTGGAATTCCCTGACAATGTGTAAAAAATTTAAGTGGATTTGTTCACTCTTTTCTTTCTTGTCACTCTCTTGTATTTATCTGTCTAATCAGTCCTATGAATATGCTGGAAATATGGCTCTTATTTGGTAGCAAAATGGGTACAACAGCTTGGAGGCATTGTCATTACAAACTGTGGGATATTAGGCATTCATGGACACCCGGATGCAGACCTAGAACAGAAAGTATTCCCAGATTTCAGAATTTTGCAGAGGGGGAGATCTAGCTAGGAAAGCCAAAAAAAATCTTGCACTCCATTCTTTCAAGTGCTGACATTTCTCAAAATAATGCTGATTCCCACTCTACTGAATAAAACTGTGTCTGAGTTTTTTATGCCCAGCAATTAGGAGCTGCCTCAGGAACCAAGCAGTAATCTTTGTATTTTGCTGCTTGAAAGCAAAGTAACAGGTGTTACCAACCCTCTTTGAATCATTTAATGGAAAGGCTGGTTTACAGTGTAGAACGACACTTCCCACTGTATTTGTTGTAGTTTAGAATCTCAAATGATTTTATTAACACTAGCAAAAAAATGCCCGAGATGTGTGTAAATATTATGCCTATTTGTTCAAAAAAATCTCATTTGTATGAACAGGTTGCTGACAGATAGTAAATAGCTTTGGACGGGGACTAGAAGCTTAATGACCAAATATATTCAAATGGAGCTCAGGGTTTGTGACTCTTGTGTATGATGGTAATAGTCATATTAAGAACCAAGACTACCTGAATATTTGGAAAGTTCCTTTCTTTTTCTGACCCATTTTGCTCATAGCACTTCATAAACATCAGACTTTTCATCAGGAAGAGAGGTTTCCAGCAGTGATTAGGTTCAGGAATTAGTCTGGTGACGAAACACTTGAGAATACTCTTCAGAGTTTATTTTAACTGCCTTCTGCCAACAAATCTTTCATGGTGTTGTTACACCTACCTCTGAGAATTGCATGGTGACTCTCATGAGTGCTGTCTTTGAATCAACATGATAAGACAAGCACCTCTCTCATGGTGACTCTTGAGGTTGGCTACATACTGCGAAATGGAGCAGGGTACAAGAGCTACCTGTGCAGGTGCTGTCTGACTCCAGTCAATGTCCTGCTAGCCAGGCAGCTGCATCAGCCCATGCCATACCTCAGCTAGCTAGCTTCTGTAAGAATTATACATATGCATGATCAGTGCTAATCTGGGGGCTCTGACATGACGCCCAATTGTATTGTAAAGGTGTGCCTGTAGTTCTTCACCTTAACCACAAGAAAGCCTTGATTCAGAAGGTATATGCATCATTGTTTAATTCAATATGGGCTTAGCAGTTTAGATCTCATTACTGCCTTCTTTCATGTGAAGTTTTCTACTTCTGATGCTGCAATTTCAAGAGATAATTAGACATTTGCTGTACTGCCAGCATCAAATACCTCTGCTTCATTATGTAGTTATAAAAGTTAGAGACTCACTTTTACACACCTGAAAGATAAAATTCTGGTGCAACTTCTTGATTCTGTGAGCTGGACACTTTGAAAGAAGATTAAATGCAATATTTGATATTACAAATTACAGGACGTGGTGACATGCGCTTAGGTTTCCTCTGAGTTTGGTATTTTTACCTTAAATGTTGCTGCTGCCTGACTGGGATGCGATCGAAAACAAAACTTTTGCAAGCAGCTGAGAATCAATAATAGTGTGAAATTAAGCAATTTCACTACTTGTCAGTATATGTACATACCACATTTTCCCAAGAATCTTGATTCTTTGGGCTCCATTTAGGCTGGCATACATGTTTATAGTCAATTCTGTCCTGAAAAGTACCAGCTATGCTAGGTTTAAATGGCTCTGGAGGAATTAAAGGAACACCACAACAAAATTCCCAGATTGAGCAACTCCAACACTGAGTAGGAAAATTAAGCCATTATTTCAGTGGAAGCACATTTTGGAACTCAGTGCTTACCTTCAAATGCAGTCCTTAAGTTTATTTGGACTTTTCAAAAGTTGTTTGTCTTCCCATAGGGGACCTGGATTTGGTTATTCCTGTATGAATGGTTGGAAGCCTGTCTGTTTTCCTCCCCTTTCAGCCCACTCTGAACTCAAGATACAGTTTAAATGTGCTTTGATAGAAAAAATTCCCCAACTCTGGACTCTTTCTCTTGTGTGGATTCACTTAGTCTACAAGCTGAACAATGGTATTGATCACAGAGAAATTTATTCTGCTTTCAGCTATTAAAAAATATTTGGACTGAGAAGGAAAACCAATTGACAATTACTCAAGAATAAGTGCAGAATGTTAACCGCAAGCTTTGCTTACCTCTTAATTATACAATGCCTTTTAGCACAGGAATGGCAGTTGCAACTTAGTTCTGGAGAAAAGATTTTGTTCAGACAAGCACTTAAGTTTTGAGAAGCTATCCTGAAATTTATCCAGACCTATCAGTTCTTCAAAGCTGGTCCCACAGCATTGCTATGAGAGGCTATTGATATTTTTGGGGCATTTTTTGGGGCAATTTTTTCTACTTAAGGTAGAAGTTTAGTCTTTCATATGATATTCTCTCATGTCTGCTTATGATTCTAGAGAAAACAAAACAAACAAAAAAGCAAGCTGAGAAAGCTTACCAGGATTGTAAGAAGTTGAGTTCTCAATACTTTTCCACTCAGATGGTTTTCTTCAGCTCTTCTCCCTTCCCTTTGTAGCATTATGGGTATGCCTTCATCCTCTCATGTTTTGCAGATAGATATAATACAGTGAGAAAAAAAACCTACTTGATTTGATCCATTTTGATGATTGTAAATACTGCTTTTTTCACCTTTTTTTTCTCTCCTGTACCATATTCGTCTAAGGAAAATCCTGTTCTAAGGTGTTATTAAAACATGATAACATGCTACAAGTCCAGGCCGCTCCGTCCAGGTATCTGTTCCCACATAGCAGTGATGAATACTTTCTGTCTATGCAATTATATTTCATACATTAAGGAAGAAAAAATATATAGTAAATAATTAGAGTAGGACAGAAAAATGGTGGGCAACAGCATTAATTTTTTTAATGTTGCATTCTATCAAATCCTTTGTCATCAGAACATAATACAATAGACTCACACATGCAGGCTCTATTAGGTCAGATGGAGATGACTCCTTTTTTTTAAAAACAAATAGTCTCTTCTCAGTAAAGGTCCAACTGGTTATTCTTGAAAAGGGAATTATGACTTTAAATCTGGGTTAAAGTACTGTTTTCAGCTTCTTTGGAATGAGTTGAAGATCATAGATAAGATTTAGCTGAGAAATACAGCTAATACAATTTCATAACTGTCATCAGAAGATGCTTGTCTCCATTAATTAGCAATAGAAGTTTCACCATGTTTCTTTCACATAGAATAACTTAAGAGTAACAGAGATGTGAAAGCATTTCTGTGGCAACTGAATTCAGAAAGTAAAACAAACAAACAAACAAACAAAAAAAGGATTTACCTTTGAATACTGAATCTTCCTTGGAGCAGAGTGCAATTCACACCTTTGCTTTGCAGGTGAAATCAGTTTGCTTTTTCATAGTCTTCTGAAGCCATAATTGGCATTTATAAAAATTTTTGGAAAAATTCCAGTGTTGTTACAGTCACTACATTTTAGAATGATTTCATATGGTTAGTATTTCCTGTAACTCTGTGACCGGTTGATGCTATGCCTTTAAGAAAGAGACAGTTGCTGAACACTTTGGCTGAATGTTTTTGATATTTGAACAAAAACAAGATAGTCTAAACGAATTTCATTGGTGCTTATGGGGTGCAGTTTGGAGTTTGGGTTCTGTTGGTTCAGTCTGTGTCTGGTCTGGGTTCAGGCTGGGTGCAGTCTGTGCTTCTTTCTCTCTTGCTGAAGCAGGAACGGCCTTGAGTTAGCAGCTAACCAGATAAGAAAATTAATTTTGCATGTGCTTTTTAGCTAACAGACTTTTTCCTTCTTAATTGCCTTTCTCTCTCTCTCTCACCCCACCACAAACTCTAATGATAATGCAGTCATTTCATCTGATATTTAGAATAAGAATTGTGATATGTGCCATTTTGTTCAGGTTTGACCTATAATGACATAAAATCTTGGGTTTAATTTTTCTCTGTTAGAAGAGTAGTTTATTTTCACAGTTAACGTAAAAAAAAACACCTTGAAATGAGAATTGAAGAAAGGCAAATATGACTCCTAGGTTGTCTGAAGCTCAGTCTGTTACTTTTTTAGAAATTACACAATTGAAAAGTTGCGAAGAACACAACACAAGGCAAGTCGAGGAAAGGAAATACATAGGTGACATGCTAAAGTGCTCCTGGGGCTCTGCAGATTTACATCAGCTTCTGGTCAATCCTGATTGCCACACTGACAGGGTGTCAGCCAACTCCCCCAGTTTTGCATCATCAGCACACTTGCTGAGGGTAGTCTAAATCCTCTCATCCAGGTCGTTGATAAAGATATTGAACAAAATTGCACCCAGTACCGATCCCTGGAGATCATCATTGGCTACAGGCCTCCAAACTGACTCTGTGCCATTGATCACAACTCTCTGAACTCTCTTGTCAGGCCAGTTTTCAATCTGCCTCACTGACCAGCAGTCTATGCCACATTTCCTGCGCTTTTCTATGAGGGTGTTATGGGAGACAGTATAAAAGGTTTACTGAAGTCAAGGTATATGGCATCCATTGTTCTTCCCTCATCTACCTATTTGGTCATAATTTCATAGAAGGCTATCAGATTAGTCAGACAGGATCTCACCTTGGTAAATCCATGTTGGCTACTCCTGATAACCTTCTTGTCTTTCATGTGGTTAGAGATTACCTCCAGGATCAGCTGCTCCATTACCTTTCCAGGGATGGAAGTGAGGCTGAATAGGGATCAACTACTTCATCATCTTTCCTGAGATGGAAGTGAGGCTGACTGGTCTGTAGTTACCTGGGTCCTCTTCCTTGCCTTTTCTGAAGACAAGAGTGATATTTGCTTTCTTCCAGTTGTCAGGTGCATTTCCTGATTTCCTGTTCTCCATAAATTTCAAATACGGTGGACAGAGGTTCAGCAACAGTATCAGCCAGCACCCCATTGGGGCCCATGGATTTGTTTGTCTTTAGTTGATATGAGATCTCTAACCCGGTCCTGACTGACCAGTGGAATGTTCACATCTCTCCAGTTCTGCTCCCTTGCCTCTAGAGACTGAGGTTCCTGGTCTTAGGAGTAAAGACTGAGGCAAAGAAGGCATTCAGCAACTCTGCCATCTCTGTGTCATCAGTTACCATATCTCCCATATCATTCAGTAGTGGGCCCACCTTTTGCCTGCTGCTCCTTTTATCATTAATGAATTTGAAAAAACTCTTCTTGTTCTCTTTCACCCCTCTGGTGAGATTCAGTTTCAGGAGGGCCTTGGCCTTCCGTATTGCATCTCTACATCCTCTGGTTATATCTCTATAATCGTCCCAATTGACTAATCCTTTTCTCCACATATTGTAAAGCTCCATTTTATTTTTGAGTTTTACTAAGAGTTCCTTGCTTATCCATGCAGGTCTTCTGCTTGTCTTACTTGATTTTGTTTTCAAGAGAATACATTTTTCTTGAGCTTGGAGGAATATTAAACAGCTCTCTGGGCCTCCCTTCCTTCCAGTTCCCTAGCCCACTGGATATTTCTAAGTAGAGTTTTGAAGAAGGGAAAGTTGGCCTTCTTAATGTCCACCCAGCTTCTTTGTCTGTTGATATCAAACTCTAACATGTCATGGTCACTACAGCCAAGATTGCACACAACCTTATCATCTGCCCCTGGGTTAAGCTCAACACATTCTAGCTGCTTATTTACATAGACAGGATCTCTACCACCTCGTCTTGTCAGTCTGTCCTTCCTGAAAAGTACACAGCTGTCTGTAACCACACTCCAGTCATGGGAGATGTCCCACAATGTTTCTGTAATTGTGACAAGATCATAACTCTGCAACTGCACCCAGATTTCTAGCTCATCTTGCTTATTTCCCATGCTTCTTGTGTAGGCCTACAGGCACTTTAGAAACTTAGCAGAGGAGTATCTGTTACCATTGTAGGTATCACATAATCTGCCATCCCCTACAGGCCCTGGGATAGCAGTGGAGTTGGTACCCTTCCCACAACTGTCCCAGGAATGTCTTCAGTCAGCCTGGTTTTCCCCCTTTGAAATTAGTTTGAAGACGCATCAATTGTCCCTGCCAGTTCTTGCTCCAGGATTCATTTTCCTATTAGAGACAAGAAGTTTTTATCTATGGTCAGCAGCCATAAGGCTCTTGTACAGTAGCCCATGATCAAAGAACCCCAAATCCTGCCATTGGAACCAGTCCCACATCCAGGCATTTATCTGATGGATTTTCATGTTTATTCCATCATCAGGCATAGCTAGTGGGGGGACAGAATCAAATACTACTTGTGCTTCTGACCCCTTCATCATTTGTCCCAGGGCTCTGAAGTCCTCCTTCTTTGATCTCAAAATTCTTTTTGATACTATCTACCTGGAAAACCATCAACGGGTAGTAGTCACTTGGGCAGACCAGGGTGGGAAGTTTTCTTACTATGTCCTTGACCCTGGCCCCAGGTAGGCAACAGACTTCCATAAACAGTGCATCAGGTCTGCATATAGGACCCTCAATGCCCTTCAGAAGCAAGTCCCTGATCATAAGCACCTATTGCTTCTTCTTAACTGCAGATGTTTTGATACTAGGTTTGCTCACTCTTAGCCTCTCTCAACGACATAGACTAGACAAGCTTTCATAGCTGCTGTTAGTAGGTTTTACTTGCTGAACATTGTTTTCTGTGAAAACAGGTTCACTAAGAACAGAAAATCTATTATACAGGGGCACCTGAGGAGGTTCAGTGGCTTTTGGGGTGCCACGCCTGATGCAATTGGAAGGAATTTGTCTCCATTGATCTCCAGTTTATGAGTCATTCTGTATAGGAAGCTGGCAAGAGAGTAGGGAGCGCTTAGTGTCCTGACTACTACATGGCTGATGGGACTGGCTGAGGGACAACGGAGTCTGATTCTACCAGTCCAGCTCCCTCTCCTGCTCCCTAATAGTCTGCAACCTTTCAACTTCTTCCTTCAACTCAGCCACTAGACAGAGAAGGTCACCCACTTGCTCACAGTGAATACAGGTGTAGTTCTTACAGGCTGCTGTGAGAAGTAAGAGGCTCTGGCACTCCTTATAGTCAGGAGTCTGGATACCTGCATGTATATGCCTGACCTCTGGGATGACACAGATCTTTTGGAAACAGTTTTATGCTGAATTGCCCATGTGACCAAACTGGAGAAGATTTCGACAACAAACCCAGGTGACTCAGCTCCTCCCTGTGATGAAAACCCCCATCCCTTGCTGCAGAAGAAACTGCATCCACACCGTGCCTGCCTCTCACAAGAGAGAAGCTGGCTCAGGGAGAGGACGTGCTGCTCTGCACAGCATGCTGCTATGGTCCTGCCTCAGTGAGCAGGGCAAGGCTGAGTTTGAGATCGCAGCTGCAGAGCTGCCTTGGCTTGTCTTGCTGTGGTTTAAATCCCTCTCTCTCTCTCTCCCCCTCTCTCTCTCTCTCAGATTCTAGTGTATGGTTGTGGATATAGCCCAGAAACTAGTAGAGTTTAACAATTTTGAACCACAATAGAAAAACACTAAAGAGTTATTCAATTAGACTCTAGAGTGCAATTCTGCCTCTTGTCCACCAGATGGGGACTTGACAAGATGCCTGGCAGCTTAGCTAGGTATCAGGCACATACAGTTAAGGAAACTTTCAGAGACTTAAATCAATTTTTGATCACAAATTATAACTCCAGGCATAGCAGGATCCTGCGTTAATAAACCATAGATCACAATACCATGTTGGCTAAAACACTGGGATTTTAAACAGAACCAAAACTGGTGTTAAACATGTGAACACTGAAAAGATAGTTTCACTTGCTAACAGACTTATTGGTGCCGAGGTTTGTGGGGACACAGATAGCTCCCAGGGGCAGTCCCTTCTGGATGGTAGAGGCAACCTTCTCCCACTGCTGCTGGGGTATGGTGTAGAGGATCAGCAGGGGTGCGCTCTCAGGCACTTCCTGTTGCTGGCAGTCCTGTGGAGTCTGCAGGATGCTTTGGGGGAGCAGTTCCCCTCCCGCAGCAGCTTGAGAGTGCATGTGGAAGGGGATGGGAGGGGAGGAGGCACAGTGTGGAGCAGTGCAGCTTTCTTCTGGCTCAGTGTGGAAATGAGCAAGCACCCAGGACACTCACAGGCGGTCCCCTCACAGACAGTGCTCTGAATTGCCCTGGCATTTAGCTCTGAGCTGTGAAGCAACAGGTGGCTCCTTCTCCCATGGCTGAGCAGCCAGCACACAGGGGCTGCTAAGCGCAGTCCTTCCTTTGTGAGAGAGCACATGGGGGAATGTTTTCTCTTGCAGTTCTGCAGCTTCGTGCAACAGACAGAACTGCCAAAAGGATTCAGGCAAGTTCTCAGCCAGCTGGCTAGTCTTATCAGCAGGGTCCCATTCCCTCAGAGCACAGTGGTGGCTTCTTCCTATCGGCAGGACTGTAGATACGACACAAAGCTGGCTGCAGTTGTAGGGCAACTTGTGCAAAGGACTCTTTGCTCGCTGCTGGGTAAACTGAATGTGGTGGGTTGAAGCTTCCGATCACATTAACTTAGCACAACTAACTCAGTTGGAAGCTGATGAAAGTTGTATTTACAAGCAAAACCTACACTTCACAATGGAATGCAATGAATATGTACAAAAGATACAGTATTTATAATATTATACAGATATTTACAATTAGCAAATAACATGGAAACCCCTCTGGCACCCCTGTAGTTTTCCCAAAGAGCAACAAAGTTCCCCCCCTGCAAAGTTCCCCCTTGTACCAGAGGGGGAAAAAAAGGAGTTGAGAGGAAGGAATGTTAGTTCTTATCTCCAAGGCCAGCCAGAAATGTTATTTATCTCCCCAGGAGAACAGCCAAGCCAGAGAAAAAGAAAAGGAATGGAAATCAAAGTGAACTGAGAAAGACTGTTACAGTACAGCTGTGTCTATCCCAGACATTCTGTCCAATGAATTTGTTTAGAATAATGATTTCTTTCTGACACAATAGTCATTTATCTATGTTTTTGTACTTTTCTGCTCAAAATCTGCAGCTAAATTTTAAAGGCATAGCCTAAAACTGATACAATCAACACCTTCTAAACAATTTCATTGGCTGTTGATGCTATTCATCTAATCTAAACCAGTATCGACAATAATGAGTAAATAAAGTTCATAGTCCATACTGGCTGTCCTCAGATGTAGATGATTCAAAAGTCCAAAAACCAGGAAACAAGGAAACAGAAAACAGTTTGTCTCTCTGCAGACAATGGGAAGAAAAGGAAACAGGGACTCTTAGTTGACTCAGGGCTCTCAGGTTTCTTAGGGTTCATGCACGGTAGATTCCTCATAGATTCTTTCTTTAGGTGCAATGTTGTATCTGTACAACACTCTGAAGTTAAACTCTCTCAGCTAAAGTTAGATTTCTTTGTGGAATGCACTGAATTTCACCATTCTCTTGCATTACCCTGTAAGTGTGACCTTCAGCAGAAACCACCCCTTGGACATGTTTGGCCTCTACTGAAGGAGAAAACACCCAAATAGTTTTGCCTAACAAATTCTTTTCTCTAACAGGAACTCTATTGCCTTCTACTTTTCATAGCAAATCTGAGTGAGTAGGTCCAGCTCGATTCACTGAACCTCTACTATTTACTGGCCAGGTGTGCTAGGTGTTTCTCCCAGTTTTTTCTAATATCCACCCCTTATGGCTTTGAGAGTGTTCTTCAGAAAACCATTGTAGCATTCAATCTTCCCTGCAGCTGGTGCATAGTAGGGGATGTGGAATATCCACTCAATGCCGTGCTCTTTGGCCCAGTTTTTCACAAGATTGTTTTTGAAGTGAGTTCCGTTGTCTGACTCAATCTTCTCTGGAGTTCTGTGTCTCCACAGGATTTGTCTTTCCAGACCAAGAATGGTGTTGCATGCGGTTGCATGTGGAACTCGATAAGTTTCCAACCATCCAGGGTTTGTGTCTACCATCGTAAGCACATATTGCTTACCAGAATGAGAACGTGGTAGAGTGATGTAGTCAATCTGCCAGGCTTCACCATACTTGTACGTGGATCATCAGTCACCATACTACAAGGGTTTGATTCACATTGCCTGCTTAATAGCAGCACATTTTGGCTCGATAGCCGACCGGAGCCGGCAACTGGGACTGCCCTGCTTGGACTGTGAGCTTCCTGCTTGGTTTCACTTTCCTTTCGGGGCTTTGCAGGTCAGGAGAACTCGGGGTTAGCAGGCAGGTCCGGCAGGATTGTGCTCTCGCGAGCCTGCTCAGGAACGGGAGCGTGACGTCAACCGTGGGAGGTTTAAATCCCGCCTGGGCTGTGTGTACACTGCCATTTTGGCTCAAGAGCCTTCCTCCTGAACTCACACAAAAAAAAAGAAGAAAAAAGAAATTTTCTTTTTTCAATCGAACATTTAACCATGGTTGTCACTCAGACCAAGGGTACAAAACCAGCATCTACCCAGACAGACTTGCTGCATCAGCATGTAGGAGTCCAGGCTGCTGGCTGCAATGAGTGCTTGAGCCTGGCACTTGAAATAGAGGGGGAAGGAGAGAACACCTGTGTCAGGTGTGACCAGGTGAACTTTCTCCTTAGTCTGGTGGCTGAGCTGAAGGATGAAGTGGCCGAGCTGAAGGAGGAGGTTTCTAGGCTTAGGTCAATAAGGGATAGCGAGAAGGAATTAGATATGTGGGAGAAGGCTCTGCAGCTCTTCCCTGCTGAGGGAAGGGTCCCTGGAAACAGGGAGGGATGGATACAGGTCCCTGCCAGGGGTGGGAAGGGAAATCCTTCCTGGCCCTCTCCTCCTCCTCCGCTGCCCTTGCATAATAAGTATGAGGCCCTGCAGGCTGAGGGTAGTGGGGATGAGAGGGCTGAGGAGCAGCCATCTTGGCAGGAGCCTAAGGCTGAGGCCAAGTGGTCCCCATCAACTATAACGACCAGCTCCACAAAGAAAAGGAGAAGGGTTATAGTTGTTGGGGACTCTCTCCTGGGGGGTACTGAGGGACCCATATGTCATCCCAACCCATCCCACAGGGAGGTCTGCTCCCTACCTGGGGCACGGGTCAGGGACATTGTGAGGAGACTGCCAAAGTTAATCCAGCCCTCTGACTATTACCCTCTGCTGGTAATACAAGCTGGGAGTGATGAAATTGACAAGAAGGGTACCAGGGCAATTAAAAAGGAGTTCAAGGCCCTTGGACAATTGATTGAAGGGGCAGGAGCTCAAGTGGTGTTCTGCTCAGTTCCCTCAGTGGCAGGGGTGTACACTGAGAGGAACAGGGGAACCCACACCATCAACAATTGGCTCAGGGGATGGTGCCAGCAGTGGAATTTTGGTTTCTTTGATCACGGGGCAACTTTTACTGCACCCAACCTGCTGGGTCCTGATGGGGTGCAATTATCTAGAAAAGGTAAGAGAGTCCTAGCAGTAGAGTTGGCAGGGCTCATTAAGAGGGCTTTAAACTAGGTCTGAAGGGGGTGGGTGAGGAAATCAGTCCCTCTGTAGACGAAGGAGTGGGGCACAGATTAGGGTCAATAGAGAAGTTGAGAGCCCAGCTGAAGTGCATGTACACCAATGCACGCAGCATGGGCAATAAGCAAGAGGAGCTGAAAGTCCTGTCCAGCAGGGTGACTATGAGAGAGTCGCCATCTCAGAGACATGGTGGGATGACACGCACGATTGGAGTGCTGCACTGGGGGGTTACAGGCTCTTCAGGAGAGAAAGGCAAGGGAGAAGAGGAGGAGGGGTGGCTCTATATATTAGGGAGTCACTCTCTGCCACACAACTTGAGGTGGAAAATGAAGGGATTGAGAGCCTATGGGTTAAAATCAGGGGGCAGCCTAACAAATCTGACATCCTGGTTGGAGTCTGTTATAGACCACCCAACCAGGATGAGGAGGCGGAAAAATTATTCTATAAGCAACTGGAGGCTGTCTCAAGATCATCAGATCTTGTCCTTGTGAGTGACTTTAACCTGCCAGATATCTGCTGGGAACTTAATTCAGCAGAGAGGAGGCAGTCCAGAAGATTCCTGGACCACATGGAGGACAACTTCCTGATGCAGCTGTTAAGTGAGCCTACCAGGGGTCAGGCTCTGCTTGATCTGATGTTCTGCAATAGAGAAGAGCTGGTGGGAGATGTGACCATGGGAGGCTGCCTGGGGTGCAGCGACCATGAGATGGTGAAGTTTTCAATATACAGGGAGATAGAGAGGAGCACCAACAGAACCTTCACCTTGGACTTCTGGAGGGTGAAATTCATCCTGTTTAAGAAAATTATTTGCAAAGTTCCCTGGGTATCAGCCCTCAAGAACCGAGGGGTCCAGGCTGGTTGGAGCTATTTCAAACAGGAGCTCTTGAAGGCACAGGAACTGGCAGTTCCCATCTGCTGAAAGATGAGCCAGCAGGGAAGGCGACCGGCCTGGATGAGTGAGCAGCTCCTGGAGGAACTATGGGAAAAATAGAGGCTGTATCACCTTTGGAAGGAGGGGAAGGCTTCTCGAGGTATGTTTAAGGAAGTTGTTAGGTTATGTACGAAAAAAATTAGAGAGGCAAAGGCCCAGTTGGAACTGAGGCTGGCCACCTCTGTGAAGGATAACAAAAAGCATTTTTACAAATATGTTAATGCTAAAAAGAAGGGCAAGAAGAACCTGCACTCCCTATTGGACCTGGAGGGGAACACAGTGACTGAAGATGAGGAAAAGGCTGAGGTCCTGAACACCTTGTTTTTCTCAATTTTTAACAGCAAGGCAGGAGGAGTTCAGGACGAGTGGCCTCCTGAGCTGGGTGATGGGGTCAGGGAGCAGTGTAATGCCCTGGATATCCATGAGGAATTAGTTCGGGACCTGCTGAGCCACTTGGACACTCACAAGTCCACGGGACCAGATGGGATCCATCCTAGGGTGCTGAGAGAGCTGGCAGATGAGCTGGCCAAGTCGCTCTCCATCATTTTCCTCCAGTCCTGGCTCACCGGTGAGGTCCCAGATGACTGGAAACTGGCCAATGTGATCCCTATCCACAAGAAGGGTCGGATGGAGGAGCCTGGAAACTCCAGGCCTGTCAGCCTGACCTCAGTGCCAGGGAAAAGGATGGAGCAGATTATCCTGGCGGCAATAACTGTGCACCTGCAGGATGGCCAAGGGCTCAGGTCCAGCCAACATGGATCTCCTTCTATGATCAGGTGACCCGCCTGGTGGATGTGGGGAGGCCTGTGGGTGTGGTCTACCTGGACTTCAGCAAGGGCTTTGACACTGTCCCCCTCAGCAATCTGCTGGCTAAATTTTCAGCTCGTGGTTTGGACCGCAACACTCTGTGCTGGGTTAGGAACTGGCTGGAGGGCTGTGGTGGTTTAGGCTGGCTGCTGGCCTGGATGCCACTGCACAGACCACACCTGGGAGGTCCCAAGGGGTGGGCCCAGCCCAGGGGGGTGGTCACAGGAAACCAGGTATTCCATTTCCCATAATGCCCTGCTCCCCTATGAAACATCCACATAGGGTCTTCACTTGCTCTTTCATCCTCCACCGGTGCCTAGGTAAAATGGCGTGAGCCGCCCCCCTTGGGCCTGCCCAGGCCCAAGGCTGGGATGGGGGGGAGAAAGAACCCTGGGGGGGGGTTGGGTGTACCCCCAGGTGGTGATGGGATCTCTCTCTCTTTGTCACGGTGCTTGTGGTTCTCTGTAAAACTTTCATTGTTGTTTCTTTTTGTTTTTCTATTTAAACTTTCCATTACTTTTGCAATCCGTTTGTCTGAGTCGTTATTTCTACCCATGATGGGAGGATTGCTCTCCCAAACCACGACAAGGGCTGAGCCCAGAGAGTGGTGGTGAATGGTGCCAACTCCAGCTTGCAGCCAGTCACTAGTGGCATCCCCCAGGGATCAGTGCTGGGCCCCATGTTCTTTAATATCTTCATTGACGATCTGGAAGGGGGGATTGAGACAGTCATCAGCAAATTTGCAGATGACACCAAGTTGGGAGCAGATGTTGGTCAGTTAGAGGGCAGAAGGGCTCTGCAGAGGGACCTCAACCTACTGGACAGATTGGCAGAGTCCACAAATCCAAGTGCAGGGTGCTGCACTTTGGCCACAGCAACCCATGCAGAGCTACAGGCTGGGGTCAGAGTGGCTGAAGAACTGCAAACAGAGAAGGACCTGGGGGTACTGGTCGATAGTAAGCTGAACATGAGCCAGCAGTGTGCCCAGGTGGCCAAGAAGACCAGTGGCATCCTGGCCTGCTTTAGGAATAGTGTGGCCAGCAGGAGCAGGGAGGTCATTGTGCCCCTGCACTCTGCATTGGTTAGGCCACACCTTGAGCACTGTGTCCAGTTCTGGGCCCCTCAGTTTAAGAAGGACATTGAGACACTTGAGCGTGTCCAGAGAAGGGCAACAAAACTGGTCAGAGGCCTTGAGCACAAGCCCTTTGAGGAGAGGCTGAGGGAGCTGGGACTGTTTAGCCTGGAGAAGATGAGGCTCAGGGGTGACCTCATTGCTCTCTACAACTACCTGAAAGGTGATTGTGGCCAGGAATGGGTTGGTCTCTTCTCTCTAGCAACCAGCACCAGAACAAGGGGACACAGTCTCAAACTGCACCAAGGGAAGTTTAGGCTCAAGGTGAGGAGGAAGTTCTTCACTGAGAGAGTCATTCGCCATTGGAATGGACTGTCTGGGGAGGTGGTGGAGTTGCTGTCCCTGGAGGTGTTCAAGAGGGGATTGGACATGGCACTTGGTGCCATGGTCTAGTCATAGGTTCTGTGGTGACAGGTTGGACTCAATGATCTTCGAGGTCACTTCCAACCTTAGTGATATTGTGATACTGTGATACTGTGAAATGTCAGAGTTGTGGATGACTTGTGTGATAGAATAGATGGAAATGTCTATGGATCTGTCATGTGCCCACTGGTAGGTTGCATCTCTGCCTTGATGTCCTGATGAATCTTGATCCCACTGATCTCAGAACATCTCACCTCGGTGTTTCCGGTCGAGATCAAAACCAGAGTCTGTGCCTACTTGAGAAACTCTCACAGCTGATAATTGTGGTGTTGTTCCTCAGTAGCTTTGCTCTTAGGAATGTGAGCATCAATGTGTCTCACCTTCACTGGAATTCTCTTGATTCAATCAGCAATGTTCTGCCATAGATCAGCTGCCCAAATAGGTTTTCCTTTTCCCTGCCAACCATTCTTTTTCCAGTCCTGTAACCAACCCCACAGAGCATTGGCTACCATCCATGAGTTGGTATAGAGATGAAGCTTTGACCATCTCTCACATTCAGCTACGTCAAGAGCTAGCTGGACAGCTTTTCCCTCTGCAAATTGACTGGATTCTCCTTCTCCATCCTTTGCCTCTGCAACTCGACGTGTTGGACTCCACACTGCAGGCTTCCACCTTCGCTTGTTCCCGACAAGACGACAGGAACCATCTGTGAACAAAGCATATTTCTTTTCATCATCAGAAAGGTCATTGTAAGGAGGAGCTTCCTCAGCATGAGGAAACCTCGTCTGGAGGTTTAGTACAGTTAATACAGTTGGTACCTTCAGGCCAACTTGAGATCACCTCCACCAGACCAGGTCTTTCAAGATTTCCCATTCGAGCTCTCTGTGTTATCAGAGCCATCCATTTGGACCATGTGGCATCTGTTGTGTGATGCTATGAAGAACCTTTGCCTTTGAACATCCAATTCAAAACTGGTAATCTGGGAGCTAAGAGAAGTTGTGATTCAGTTCCAATCACTTCAGAAGCTGCTTTCACTCCTTCATAGGCGGCTGGAATTTCTTTCTCTGTTGGAGTGTAGTTAGCCTCTGAACCTCTGTAACCTCGACTCCAGAAACCAAGAGGTCGTCCACGTGCCTCACCTCAAGCTCTTTGCCACAAGCACCAGGTTGGACCATTGTCACTCGCAGCCGTGTACAAAATGTTCTTAATGTCTGGACCAGCTCGGACAGGTCCCAGATCCATTGCTTGGACTACTTCTTGCTTTATCTGGTTAAAGGCTGCTTGTTGTTCAGGTCCCCACTGGAAACTGTTTCCCTTTTGAGTCACATCATACAGAGGTTTCACAATCTGACTGTATTCAGGAATGTGCAGTTTCCAAAAGCCTACTATACCTAAGAAACATAGAGTTTCTTGCTTGTTCATGGGATTTGCCATGGTAGAGAATCTATTTACCACATCCACTGGAATGTGTCAGTGTCCATCCTGCCATCGCACTCCCAGAAACTGAATCTCTCTGGTAGGTCCTTTCACCTTGTCTCGCTTAATGGCAAAACCTGCTTGCAAGAGAAAACCAATGATTTTGTTACCTTTCTCGAAGACTACTTCAGCTGTTTTACCCCAGACGATGATATCATCGATGAACTGAATGTGTTCTGGAGCACCACCTTTCTCCAGAGCATCATGGATCACTGCATGATGGGGTGCTTGGTGCCAGGGTTTAGTTTTTTAGTTGTTTAGGTGGGTTGTATTGTACTGTATTGTACTGTATTGTATTTAGGTGGGTTGGATTGGTTGATGGGTTGGACGTGATGATCTTGAAGGTCTCTTCCAACCTGTTGTATTGTATTGTATTGTTGTATTGTATTGTATTGTATTGTATGACAGATGCTTGAGCTGTGGATCCAGCCCATTAGCAATCTGTTAGAAATGCGCTGGACACCTCTCTAAGTGAAGGAAGACTGAGGCCTGCATTCCTCTGCTATGGGAATAGAGAAGAATGCATTAGCAATGTCTATGGTAGCATACCATTTGGCCTCTTTGGATTCCAGCTCATACTGGAGTTCCATCATGTCTGGTACTGCTGCACTCATAGGTGGAGTTACTTCATTCAGGGCTCGGAAGTCGACTGTCAGACGCCAGTCTCCATTCTGCTTTTGCATAGGCCACACTGGATTGTTGAAAGGTGAATGAGTTTTGCTGATGACTTTCTGACTTTCCAACTGATGAATCAGATTCTGAATGGGCAAGAAAGAGTCATGGTTGGTTCTGTATTGTCTGTGATGCACAGTCTGAGAAGCAACCGGCAACTTTATGTCCTCTATCTCATCTTGTCTCACAACTGCAGATTCATCAGAAAGCTTACATCTAATAGACAGCTTCAATTTTTCTCCATCAATTTCTACAGATGCTACTCCAAAAGCCCATTTGTAACCTCTAGGGTCTTTGAAATGCCCTTCTCTCAGAAAATCAATTCCCAAAATACAAGGTGCATCAGGTCCGGTCACAACTGTATGCTTCCTCCACTGTTTACATTAAACTTATAGCAACTTCTATCTTAGCTAACTCTTGAGATCCACCAGTGACTTGCAGAATAGTTACAGGCTCTGATCCCTGATAATTTGATGGCATTATGGTGCACTGAACTCCTGTGTCAACCAAGGCTCTGTACTTCTGAAATTTTGGAGTGCCAGGCCACTGGGTGTACACATCCCAATCAATTCTGTTTTCTCTGTTATCCCTCTCCTCCCCCTGGCGGGAGGCAGGGCACCCCTAGTTATGGGGAACACATTCACAGGTATAGTTAGCACAGCATCTGGTGTCAGAGGTGGAATCGCTGTTGGAATTATTAGAGTTGTTCTGGGAAACTGTGGAAGTAACAGCTACCCTTCTGGTATTGCTACCCCAGGCTCTGCCACTCTGCAGCTCCATTAATCTCCTGAGAAGATTAGAAGTTGTCGACCATCCCATCTGTTCATGTTCTCACCAAAGTGATCATGCAGAGGTATCCAAATACTCCCACGTAATTGTCTCTGTGGTCTGTTTTGGTTTGATCTGTTTTGGAAAGGCCTCCTTGGAGGACATCTATTTCTAACAGCTGAAACTTGTATCCATCTGGAGGAAGAATTGGAATTACCTCCTTGTGTCAGTTTGGATATGGAATTTTTAAATTCCTCCTTTAGCTCTTTCATGCAATTCTTTATCTTTCCAGACAGAGTTTCAATGGCTGAAACCAAAGAAACACGTGTGAGACTATCCTCCAGTTGTATTATTTGATCAGTGAAATGGCCAGCCATAGGAGGAGCTCCACCATAATTTCTTGCCACAATTCTGCTTGCCAAAAAAGTAGCATAATTAGGAGGAGTAAGTTTGATGAGATTTTTAGCAAGACCTGTTCCCACAGGAATTTAATCAGGATTTGGAGTACCATGATTGCCATACATAACTTTTCTCACAGCAAACTCTCTGAAATACTTAATTCCCTCTTCCATTGTGTTCCAAGATTTAGGATTCCATGGAAGGTCATCTCTGGATGGGTACCTCATGAAAGCTGCCAGTAAAAGGCATGTCCTCAGAGAAACCTTGCCAAGACACCTGCCTAGATGTCTATCTATTCCACTATCTTTTGAGAGGGTTCCAAGCTGAGATGCTGACTTGTCTCCCACTATTAAAGCTGGTGCACCTGTATCAAGACACCTGCCAAGCCAAGAATTGGCTCATTCTCTCCTCTGATGTAATCTTTTCTCACATGCCTAATTTCCTGTCTGGGTGCGTTTGCTGTGTGGATGTCATCTTGGTCTTCATCATCTGTCTCATCTTCTTGAAGTGGCTGTCCTCATAATCCTGCTGCTGCTTTCTTAAGGATTTCTTTAACTTCAGAAGCACCTCCACTAACTGCTGACCTACCAGAACCTGTAACCTGTCCTGCATCTCCACTATCCAGTGATGGTCTCAATAATTCAGCTATGTCTTTAAGGCAAACTTTATCTCCATTCTCAGAGGGATCTTTTTTAGCAGAAGTTCCCTCATCAGCAGTGGGATCTTGCTGTTCTCCTGCATCTGCTCCCATATCTGGCTTGCACCTGCCCCTTCTGTCCAAAGCTGCAATCTGTTTAACTGAGGCTGCATTTGAATTTACAGCAGGCTTAGCAGAATCAGTGGGAGTTTGAAAGGAGGCAGTATCGGCAGATAGGCTTTGAGATCCAGTAGCCGTTGCAGAGGTCACTTCCGGTCCTGCTGCTGTGGGAGGAAATGATTTTGCCTCTGTAATGGCTTCTGGTGAAACTGCAGCCACCATCTTAGGTGGGCTGCATTTGCCCCCCTGTTGCTGGCTGAATGCCAGAACTGCCAGATGAGAGATGGCTTACCAATAACTCCTGCCTGCCTATTAACTGTTTCCCTTGTCTCTTCATCACTAGAAATCTCTGGATTCAAATTAGAACTGCTTCTTCTATGCCTATGGCATTTAAAAATAGAACATTTATTAGCTGCTCGTCTCTCCTGGTACAGTGTAATTAAAAAGAACACAACTATTATCACCAACAGCAGATTCACACATTGCAAATAAATCACTTTGCAATCCCAGCTACTACTGCTCACTAGCTTTCACCTACAGGAATGCTGAATTCATACATTTCTGTGGGTAAAGTAGTTGTAGCCACATTCCCATATTCCTTAAGCCAAAAGAGCTCAAGACAGTGATCATACATTTGCAATTTGTGCTTAAACCAAAGATACAATTTATATACCAGATATCTTCCCAGCTTATCAAACTTTATCCAGATACACCATTTGTAAGCGATCACCATGAGGGCAGAATATTTCAAATGCCACAGAATCCAAAACAGCTTCATTTTGCTTCCTTAATCTGAGCAGGAATAAATCAAGCAGCTGCCCCATGTTGGATACCAATTATTTTGTGTAATGCAGTGGGTTGAAGTTTCCCACTCACATTAACTAAGCACGACTAACGCAGTTGGAAGCAAATGGAAGCTGTATTTACAAGCAGAAACTACACTCTACAATGGAATGCCATGAATATGTACAAATATACAGATTTACAATATTATACAGAGCACAGAAACCCTCCTGGTACTCCTCTGGTTTTCCCAGAGTGGAGGGAAGCTGCTTCACTGCCCTCCCAAACCTCCTACCCCTCCTGTAATAGAAGAAAAGAGGCGATATTAACTTATTTCTCTCAAGGCCAGCCAGAAAGCAGGTCATGTATCCCGGGCAAAGAAGAAAGCAGCTAAAACCACAGGAGAAAGGAAACGCAATGGGAATGAAAGTAAAATATGAAAGATTGTTAGGGTACATCTACGTCCATCCCACACATTTTATCCTATGAATTTGTTTAGAATAATCTTTTGTTTTCCTTTTTATACCCAATAATGAATTATTTATATTTTTTCTACTTTTCTGCTCAAAATCTGTGGTTAAATTTTAAAGGCATCATAGCCTAAAACTGCCACAGTTTAGTCAGGATTTAAAAGATGCATAGATGTTTTCATGCAGAGTGAAGAGTAAGAAGGCATTTTGTGATGTCTAAGAACAGGACAAATTTGTCTGTATGCTCAGCAGTTTGCAGGATCTGGGTTCAGTTTTTTATGCTACTGCAAAAATAATTTGTGGTATTTTTCCATAGGGAAATTGATACATGTTTCATCCAGGAGAGTGCCAAATTTTAGTCATATTATCAATAGCAGAAAGAAGGAAATTGGTAATATTAATTACAGCAATATTTCAGGCAGATAAAAAATACTTATTCAACAATGTCCAATGTAGTCTGCAAAAACCTTCTGTCATGTGCATTAAACAGAACTGTGGAAACAAGAGACTGATCTCTCCCAGAACTTAATATGATATGAGTTATGATTTACTTGTTTGAATTACTTTCTTGGAAATACTCTTAATCCACAGTGGAGTAAAAGAAAAGAACCACTCATAATTCTGAAGGACCATGATTATCACATTTCTTGCTCTTCTTTCTCCTTGTGTGTATGCAGCTCCAGAAGACTGCACCCCATCTTGGAATTTTTGTGGTAACTCCCGGTGGAAGTCTCAGCGGGTAGATGACTCTTAAATCCTTCTAGGATAGTAAAATGAGAGGTACTAGTAGAAGAGAGTGAGAGCCCTGACTCTGGAAGAAAGCCCAATGTAAAAACCCCAGCAACAGGGCTGAGGTAGCATACTGTGAGTTGACTGTGGATCAGGCAATGTAGCACATGCACAGCTGAAAGAAAACCTTGGATCCAAGTTGGGAGGTGGAGTAGAAAGGCTAGCAATAGAATACAAGATTGGGTGACCCTTGAACAGTAAGCTTTTATGAAATGTTTAAATGAAGCAGTGAAAAAGGCTGGGCAAGAATAATCTTCAGCCTGGTAAGTAATTGATACAGAGGAAGCTGTGGTGTGGCATGGTTATGCCCAAATATACCTGCTGAAACCAGCCTTCATGTTTCTGACTGATGCACCCTGCATAGCCTGGAAATGGAGAGCTTCTGGATTCGTGATTTTCTCTACCAAAATGATAGTGCTGCCTACAGCACAAACACAACTTCTTGAACCTTTCATAGACTTATTAAAGTAGTTACCACCTGTAGTGAACAGGCAGTATAAAGTCCAGACTTCATGAGAAAGGATATGACTACTGGTATTATATGTTTTTGTGCAAAGTAATGTCATCAAATGCTGCAAAGGAAACCACTGGAATGAACCAGCTTTTTTTCAAAGAAGTTGACTCTACTTAGAAAGACCTACCATCTGAGGAATCTCACCATGAGCTCAGCAGTTGCATTTGTGCTTGGTGTCTTATCTTTCTTCCTTGCCTGAGCTACAGTGCCAGATATTTGTTCAAGGTGATATGCTGTCATTTATGAATCCAATATTTCTATTTATCTAAAGCCAACTTTTGTGCATCTGTGATTAAGAAGCTTGATAAAAAGTCAGCTTTCTCTTTTCCTTTTTTCTCTTTTCATTTAAGGGAATTTCCCAAAACCTTCATGATAGCATTTTTAACAAATAATAACATAAACCTAAGAACATATACTTGTGCAGGAGAACTATAGTCAGTGTTCTTGGGGCAAAGATATCTTCAGTGTTATAGGTGAGGGCAGTACACTGCTAGTGAGCAAGTAATCTTTATGAACTACCACATCTCAGTATAACTGAGTTCATCTGAACTACACCTAAAGAGTTCAGTCTCGCGCACACTTACGTTGAGAGAGCACTTACTGTGTGTGCTATACAGTGTGCACTTTCACTCCTAGAATATGTAGGTGTACCTATAGGTATCCGTTCATCTGGAGCCTGGTGCAATGCACCATTGACTTAAGACAGCAATTATGTGATCTTTAAATGACTCATCACTCCCATTTATCTCTCTGTGTATGGACTTTGTAGAATAATGGTCACTAAATCTTTTATTATTATTATTTCATGGCTTATTTGAGTTTTTACTATAAAGTGAAATCTTCAAATGTAAATAATGTACCCATTCCTTCCTATTCAATGACATGGATAGTTCCTTTGTTTATGAGCATTAAGGCTGACTATGGCACTTTTGGTTGCATGCCTCCTAAACTGAAGCCACAGAGTTACACACCTCCAGTGTCCAGGGTGTCCAGCCCAGAGGGTAATAACGTATTTCTACCCATGAATCCTGCCCCCTTATAAATCTGGTTGCAAAGTCATCATCTTTCTCTTTCTTCCCTCTCCACTTCCCTGGGAGATGCTTTCTTATCGGGTAACAGTGGGGGAGTATCTCAGGCTTCTTTGGCCTGTTTAGGCCTAATGCCAGGATAAGAAGTGGGCAGGCAGCCTCAGGCCTGGCTAGCCTGAGACCAGCCTAGCAGTGGAGGGAGGAAAGAGCCCTGAGGCTTTTGTGTACACCCCAGGTTGGTAGAAGGGAAACACTGGGCTTTTGGATGTGGTGTAAGGGAACTCTATATGCTTTGGATATACTTACCGCTATGCTTTGTAGTTTTTTGTAGATATCAATTGTATTTCCATTTAAACTTTCCATTACTATCCAATCCATTTTTGTGACCATCATTCTTTTGCCCCTTTTGGGGCAATAGATTATCTGTCCCACTCTAATCCAGGACACTGGCTGAAGTCAGAATATCAGAGCTAGGATTGTTACTTGTCCTTAACATCTCCTGCTGTGCTTTTATTTGTCCACCATAGCAGTTCAATTTGAGAGATGGAGCTCTATGCGTAACTTTGGATATCTTATACTTTTCTAGTGCAAGCTACTTCTTGACCCTTTAAAAAAATATTGGATTCCCCACCCTCTACTCTTTGTATATAAGGTTAACTACACTGTCTTGTTAAACCCTGGGAGACATCAGTGGAGCTGAAAACCATTCAAGTAATAATAACTTAACAACTTGCTCCCCCACAGACAACCCTTCAGTGTCTCTCTGGAAAAGCTCATATTCAAGGCAAAGTAACTGACTGTTCTGTTTCTTTTGAGTTTTATTTTAAGGGTAGTTTTAGCAAAGGGAGTTGGAAACAAATGGAAAACCAGAGTCAAAATAGGAGCCA
This sequence comes from Colaptes auratus, assembly GCA_015227895.2. Lineage (NCBI taxonomy): Eukaryota > Metazoa > Chordata > Aves > Piciformes > Picidae > Colaptes > Colaptes auratus. Next base: position 48,062,512 of record CM026897.1, on the reverse strand, counting down.
TTGCCACACTAATTAAAACAGAACTGATTTGTATAAACAGAGTCATCTTCTGCAAAAAAGGAAAAACTAATGGAGAGCCTTTTTCCACACTGCACCCTTTAATCTTCAGGGAGTTATGTATTTAAATATGATGAAAAATGCTGCCACTTTTTTTATTATATATTGCTTGCCAAATCTGAGTCCCAAAGAACTTGCCAAATGTTAATATTAAATTTAGCAAGCTGAGCTACTTTCCAAATGTACTTCCATACTTTCAGAGATCAGTGTGGGCTGTGAATTGTCGTGCATGGGAGATATTAGGAATCTGCTACCACAGTTTTTCAGAAGAAGAATTATTCTAAGGTGTGGTAGGGTGAGAATGTTCCACACACACACACAAAGAAACCACAGCTAACTCAGTTGGAAAAGCAGATGAAAGCTATATTTACAAGCATAAATGGAATGCAATGAACATGTACACAAATATACAATATTTACAATATATACAGAAATACACAGCAATGAACGTAATGCAGAAAAGCTTTTTCCCTCCAGCCGGCCAGGGGGGTTCCCTGAACCCCCCTCTCTCCCTCCCCACCTCCCCTTTTTCCCAAAAAAGGGTTAGAGAGAGAGAGAAAGGCAATTAAGGAGAAAAATTCTGTTAGCTCAAAGCATGTGCAAGAATTAGTTTTCTTATCTGGTTAGCTTTGTTAAATTCAAGGTCGCTCCTGTCCGGCAAAGCTGTTGCTTCAGAGAGAGAAACAGGCCTGCACGAACAGAGAGAGAAAAGTACAGACTGCACCCAGCCTGAACCCAGTCTGCAATGACAGAACCCAAACCCAAAACTGCATTCCACCAATCCACCAATGAAATTAGTTTAGACTATATTGTTGTCATTTAAATATGAAAAACATTCAGCCAGAGTGTTCAGCAACTGTCTCTTTTCTTACAGGCACAGCCTACCCTGGTCAAAATCCATCTCTTCTAATCAATTTCATTGGCTGTTCATACTGTCCATCCAATCTAAAACAATATCTACAATCTGCAAGTAAAGTTGATAGTCCATTCCGGCTATCCTCAGGTGTAGATAATTCAGAAGTCCAAGAAACAAGAAAAATGGAAAACAGTTTCTCTCTTCGCAGATGAAATGAAGAAAAGGGAAACAGGGAAACAGGGAAACACAGACTCTCAGCTGACTCAGGGCTCTCAGGGTCCTCAGGGTTTATGCACCATGGATTCCTCATGGATTCTTCCTTTGGGCGCGATGTAGATGTACAACACTCTGAAATTAAACTCTTTCAGCTAAAGTTAAATTTCTTTGTGGAATACACTGAATTTCACCATTCTCTTGCACTACCCAATAAGTGTGACCCGGACCTTCAACTGAAACCACCCCTTGGACAGGCTTAGCCTCTCCTGAGGGAGAAAATACCCAAACAGTTTTACCTAACAGATTCTTTTCTCTAACAACAGGAACTCTATCACCTTCCACTTTCTGTAGCAGATCTGAGTGTGCCGGTCCAGCTCGGTTCACTGAACATCTACTATTTACCAGCCAGGTTGCTTGTGCTAAATGCTTTTCCCAGTTTTTCAAAGATCCACCCCCCATGGCTTTAAGAGTGGTCTTCAACAAACCATTGTAGCGTTCAATCTTCCTTGCAGCTGGTACATAGTAGGGAATGTGGAATATCCACTCAATGCTGTGCTCTTTGGCCCAGCTCTTTACAAGGTTGTTTTCGAAATGAGTTCCATTGTCTGACTCAATCCTCTCTGGAGTTCCGTGTCTCCACAGGATTTGTCTCTCCAGACCAAGAATGGTGTTGCGTGCAGTTCATGTGGCACTGGATAAGTTTCCAACTATCCAGTGTTTGCCTCCACCATAGTAAGCACATACTGCTTGCCAGAACGAGAACGTGGTAGAGTGATATAGTCAATCTGCAAACTTCACCATATTTGTACTTGGACCATCTGTCACCATACCATAAGGGCTTAAGTCTCTTTGCCTGCTTAATAGCAGCACAAATGTCACAGTCATGGATGACTTGTGTGATAGCATCCATGGAAATGTCTATGGATCTGTCACGAGCCCACTGGTAGGTTGCACCTCTGCCTTGATGTCCTGACGAATTGTGAGCCCACCAAGCTAAGAATATCTCACCTTGGTGTTTCCAGTCAAGATCAAGATCAGAGTCCATGTCTACTTGAGAAAGTCTTGCAGCTAGATCTGCCTGATGGTTGTGTTGCTGTTCCTCAGTAGCTTTGCTCTTAGGAACATGAGCATCAATGTGTCTCACCTTCACTGGAATTCTCTCGATTAGATCAGCAATGTCCTGCCACAGCTCAGCTGCCCAAATGGGCTTTCCCTTTCTCTGCCAACCATTCCTTTTCCAGTTCTTTAGCCAACCCCACAGAGCATTGGCTACCATCCATGAGTCGGTGTAGAGATAAAGCTTTGGCCACCTCTCACGTTCAGCTACGTCGAGAGCTAGCTGGACAGCTTTTACCTCTGCAAACTGACTGGATTCTCCTTCTCCATCCTTTGCCTCTGCAACTCGGCGTGTTGGACTCCACACTGCAGACTTCCACCTTCGCTTGTTCCAGACAAGACGACAGGAACCACCTGTGAACAAAGCATATTCCTTTTCATCATCAGAAAGGTCATTGTAAGGAGGAGCTTCCTCAGCACAAGTTACTCTCTCCTCTGGAGTTTTACTGCAGTTGGTACCTTCAGGCCAACTTGTGATCACCTCTACTAGACCAGGTCTTTCAAGATTTCCCATTCGAGCTCTCTGTGTTATCAGAACCATCCACTTAGAGCAGGTAGAGTCCGTAGCATGATGTGGTGTGGAACCTTTGCCTTTGAACATCCAATTCAAAACTGGTAATCTGGGAGCTAAGAGAAGTTGTGATTCAGTTCCAATCACTTCAGAAGCTGCTTTCACTCCTTCATAGGCGGCTGGAATTTCTTTCTCTGTTGGAGTGTAGTTAGCCTCTGAACCTCTGTAACCTCGACTCCAGAAACCAAGAGGTCGTCCACGTGCCTCACCTCAAACTCTTTGCCACAAGCACCAGGTTGGACCATGGTCACTCGCAGCCGTGTACAAAATGTTCTTAATGTCTGGACCATCTCGGACAGGTCCCAGACCCATTGCTTGAACCACCTCTTTTTTTATCTGTTCAAAAGCTGCTTGTTGTTCAGGTCCCCAATGGAAATTGTTTCTCTTTTGAGTCACATCATACAGAGGTTTCACAATCTGACTGTATCCAGGAATGTGCAGTCTCCAAAATCCCACTATCCCCAAGAGTTTCTTGCTTGTTCATGGGATTTGCCATGGTAGAGACTCTCTTTACCACATCCACTGGAATGTGTCGGCGTCCATCTTGCCACCGCACTCCCAGAAACTGGATCTCTCTGGTAGGTCCTTTCACCTTGTCTCGCTTGATGGTGAAACCTGCATTCAGAAGAATGTCAATGACTTTTTTACCTTTCTCAAAGACTTCTTCAGCAGTTTTACCCCAGACGATGATATCATCGATGAACTGGATGTGTTCTGGAGCTCCACCTTTCTCCAGAGCATCGTGGATCACTGCATGACAGATGCTGGAGCTGTGGATCCAGCCCATTGGCAATCTTTTGAATGTGTACTGGATTCCTCTCCAGGTGAAAGCAAACTGAGGCCTGCATTCCTCTGCTATGGGAATAGAGAAGAAGGCATTAGCAATGTCTATGGTAGCATACCATTTGGCCTCTTTGGATTCCAGCTCATACTGGAGTTCCATCATGTCTGGTACTGCTGCACTCATAAGGTGGAGTTACTTCATTCAGGGCTCGGAAGTCGACTGTCAGATGCCAGTCTCCATTCTGCTTTTGCACAGGCCACACTGAATTGGTGAAAGGTGAATGAGTTTTGCTGACAACTTTCTGACTTTCCAACTGCAAATCAGATTCTGAATGGGCAACAAAGAGTCACCGGTTGGTTCTGTATTGTCTGTGATGCACAGTCTGAGAAGCAACCGGCAATTTAATGTCCTGAATCTTGTGTTGTCCCACAACTGCAGATTCATCAGAAAGCTCAGGTCTAACAGAAAGGTTCAGTTTTTGTCCATCAACCTCTACAGATGCTACTCCAAAAGTCTATTTGTAACCTCTAGGGTCTTTGAAATGCCCTTCTCTCAGAAAATCAATTCCCAGAATACAAGGTGCATCAGGTCCGGTCACAACTGTATGCTTCCTCCACTGTTTACCAGTTAAACTTATACCAACCTCCACCTTAGTTAACTCTTGAGATCCACCAGTGACTCCCAGAATAGTTATAGCTTCTGATCCCTGATAATTTGATGGCATTATGGTGCACTGAGCCCCTGTGTCAACCAAGGCCCTGTACTTCTGAAATTGTGAAGTGCCAGGCCACTGGATGTACACATCCCAATAGATTCTGTTATCTCTGTTACCCCTCTCCTCCCCCCCGGTGGGTGGCAGGGCACCCCTAGTTGTGGGGACATGCCCACATGTGCAATGAGCACAGTGTGCAGTGTTAGAACTGGAGCCACTGTTGGAGCTACTAGAGTAGAAGTAACAGCTACCCTTCTGGTATTGCTACCTCGGGTTCTGCCACTTTGCAGTTCCCTCAGTCTCCTGAAAAGATTAGCAGTTGGTTGACCATCCCATCTGTTCATGTTCTCACCAAACTGATCACGCAGAGTTATCCAAATACTTCCACGTGACTGCCTTGGTGGTCTGTTTTGGTTTGATCTGTTTTGGAATGACCTGTTTTGGAATGACATCCTTGGAGGACGTCTATTCCTCACAGAGGAAACCTGTTTCCATCTGGAGGAAGAATTGGAATTATCTCTTTGTGTCAATTGGGAGATGGAATTTACTATTTCATCCTTCAGCTCCTTCATGCAATTCTTCATTTCACCAGACAGAGTTTCAATGGCTGAAACCAAAGAAACACGTGTCATGCTATCCTCCAATTGTCTCATTTGATCAGTGAATTGGCCAACCGTAGGAGAAGCTCCACCATAATTTCTTGCCACAATTCTGCTTGCCAGAATATTTGCATAGTTAGGAGGATCAAGTTTGATGAGCTTTTTAGCAAGACCAGTTCCTACAGGAATTTCATCAGGATTCAGAGTCTCATGGCCACCATAGAGTACCTCTCTAACAGCAAATTCTCTCAGACGCTTAATTTCTTCCTCTATGGTAGTCCAGGGCTTAGGATTCCATGGAAGATCATCTCGGGAAGGATATCTCATGAGGGTTGCCATTAAAAGGCGTATCCACAGAGTAACCTTACCGAGAGTCCTGCCTAGATGCCTATCTATTCCATTATCCTTTGAAAGAATTCCTAGTTGAGCTGCTGACTTGTCTCCAACTATTAGAGCTGGAGCACCTGTATCGTAGCATCTACCAAGCCAAGCTAGGATTGGCTCCTTATCTGCTCTGATGTAATCTTTACGCACATTCCTTAGCTCTTCTCTTGGGGAAGACCAGTCCAGAATATCATCTGTCTCCTCCTCTTCCTGTGCCTCCTCTTCCTGAACTTGTTGCCCCATTAATCTTATTGTCACTCTCCTAAGAATCTCTTTAAGGTCAGGAGTACTACCTCTAGTTGTTCTGCTATCAGCAATTTGCCCTGCATTTCCATCCAGTGATGATCTCAATAACTCAGCTATATCTTTAAGACAAACCTTCTCCTCCTCCTCAGCAGGGTCTCTTAAAGCAGAAGTTCCCTCACCAGTATCAGCTCCCGGGTCAGCTTTACTCTTTCCACCTCTTGTATTTAAAACAGCTACCTGCTTAAGTGGAGCTGTGTTTTTAATATACAGCTGGCTTAACAGAAGCTGACAGGTTTTGAGACGGATCAGCTGCTGTGGAGGACACTTCCGGTCCTGCTGAAGAAGAAGGAGGAAATGGCTTTGCTGCATTAATGGCTGCCGAGGACATGGGAGCCGCCATGTTAGGTGCTGCCGCTGCCACTGCAGCTGGCTGATTGCCAGAACCACCAACAGCACCGTTCAGAGTAGCCTTTCCGATGGACTTTTTAGCTTTATCTTTAACTGATACAGATCCTCCATTCTCCTCATCACTAGACATTTCTGGGGTTGAGTTAAAGCTGTTCTTTCTTCTCTTGGGTCTACGCATAATTGCAAAACAGGACGTAGATACTTTCTGCTCCCGGTACAGAGTATATAACAAGTACGCAATCACTATCACCAGCAGCAGATTCAAACACATCAAATAAAATCACCTTTGGATCCCAGCCATCACTTAATACTACTCTTTCACCTACTGGGATCTTAAACTTCTTTATGGGGCAGAGTGGTTGAGGTCACATTCCTGTATCTATTAAGCCAAAAGAATCCCAGGCACTGGTCATAGAGAAGCTGAATCTTATACTTAAACCATAAATACAATTTATACATCAAGTATCTGCCTAAGCGATCGAAAATCAATCCTAGGACATGCTTATAGACAAGGACCCCAAAAATTGAAAAAAACCAGATGCTCTAAAAAGCCAAAACACTTTCATACTTGCAACTCCGACCTGAGCAGACAATAAATCAAGCAACTTTTACTCTGCTTCTGGACAGCAACTATCCACAAGCCCCACGTTGGGCGCCAATTAAAAATATGTGGTGGGTTGAGAAAGTTCCCTTCCCACACACAAAGAAAGAAACCACAGCTAGCTCAGTCGGAAAAGCAGATGAAAGCTATATTTACAGGCAGAAATGGAATGCAATGAATATGTACACAAATATACAATATTTACAATATATACAGAAATACACAGCAATGAATGTAATGCAGAAAAGCCTTTTCCCTCCAGCCGGCCAGGGGGGTTCCCTGAACCCCCCTCTATCCCTCCCCACCTCCCCTTTTTTCCCAAAAAAGTGTTAGAGAGAGAGAGAAAGACAATTAAGGAAGAAAAATTCTGTTATCTCAAAAGCACATGCAAGAATTAGTTTTCTTATCTGGTTAGCTGTTAACTCAAGGCCGTTCCTGCTTCAGAAAGAGAGAAGCCGTCCAGCCCACAGGACAGAGAAGCACAGACTGCACCCAGCCTGAACCCAGACAAGACTGAACTAACAGAACCCAAATTTAAAATTGCATTCTACAATCTCCCAATGAAATTAGTTTAGACTATCATGTTTTCATTTAAATATCAAAAACGTTCAGCCAGAGTGTTCAGCAACTGTCTCTTTCTTAAAGGCATAGCCTCAGCCTTTTCCACATCACTTGTGACCATTTCACCACTTTCCTTTCTGAGGGGGCCCACACCTTCCCTACTCTTCTTCTTGCCATTAATATACCTGTAGAAACTCATAGTGTTCCCTTTAACCTCCCTGGCTAGATTCAATTTGAACTCTGCTTTGGCTTTCCTAACCAGGTCTCTTGCTGCTCACGCAGCTTCCTTATATCCCCCGTTCTAGCTGTCCTTCCCTCCACTTCCTGTAGAGTTTCCTTTTAAGTGATAACATGTCCAGCATCTCCTTGCTCATCCAGGCAGGCCTCCTAGCATTGTTTCCTGCTTTTCTCTTTGTTGGTATACATAGCTCCTGGACACAGAGGAGGTGGTCCTTGAATACTGACCAGCCGTCCTGGGTCCCTCTTCCCTCTAGGGCTTTGTCCCACAACACTTTGGCTAGCAGATGCCTGAAGCAATCAAAGTCTGCACGCCTAAAGTCTTGGGTTGTAAGCTTAGAATAGGTCCTCCTGATAGCCCTGAGGATCTTAAATTCAGCTGCTTCATGATCACTGCAGCCAAGGCTGTCTCTGAGCCTCACATTGGTTACCAGCCCTTCCCTGTTGGTGAGAACAAGGTTCAGCATAGCACCTTTTCTTGTTGGTTCCTCTACCATTTGGAGGAGGAAGTTGTCTTCTATGCAGTCCAGGAACATCCTGGATTGCTGGTGCCTTGCTGTGTTGTCCTTCCAGCAGATGTCAGGGTGGTTGAAATCACCCATGAGGACCAGGGCTTGTGACCTGGAAGCCACTTCTATTTGCCTGTGGAGGGCCTCATCGGCTTGGTTCTGCTGGTCAGGTGGCCTGTAGGAGACCCCTACAGTAATATCTCCTTCCCCTGTTTTGCCTTTAATTCTAACCCATATACTCTCAACCATCTCATCATCCCTCCCCAGGTGGAGCTCCACTGATTCCAGCTGGTTATTGACATAGAGGGCAACACCTCCTCCTCTCCTTCCCTGCCTATCCTTCCTAAAAAGCTTATGCCCATCTATCCCTACATTCCAGTCATGGGAATCATCCCACCAAGTTTCAGTAATAGCCACTATGTCATGGCATCCCAGCACCACGGTGGCCATTAATTCATCCTGTTTGTTGCCCAAGCTGCCTGCTTTTGCATAGATGCACTTCAGCTGGGCTGGCCCTGTTGTCCTCTTGTGCCAATTCCCCTTGGTTTCCACAGAGTGTCCTGGTGTGTCATTTGTGTCTTGCCTCAGGGCGGCAAGTTGAGAGCCCTTACCAGCTCTCCATCCCTCTTCCTCTGATGAGCTGCCCCTCTGTTTGTCACAGGCCAGCAGGAGACTATTAACCCCTTCCCCTCCAAATCTAGTTTAAAGCCTTGTCAATGAGCCCTGCCAATTCCTGCCCCAGGATCCTTTTCCCCCTCTGGGACAAGTGTGTCCCATTAGTTGTTTGCAGCTCTGGTGCTTTGTAAACCAAGCCATGATTGTAGAACCCAAATCCCTGTTGATGGCACCAGCCCCGGAGCCATGAATTGACCTGTTGGCTCTTCCTCAGTGTTCCCTCATCCATCGCTGACATTAGTGGGATAGCAGAGAACACAATCTGAGCTCCTGATTTAGAGAGCAGACCCCTGTCACAAATGGAAACATTATACTTTAGCTCTATGAGAAAGTTAGAGTGATCAGAAAGAGGAATGCAGTGATAAACAGTGTTATCATCAGTGCACTGAAGGATGCTTTCACTTCCTGTAACATTAGAGAGGGGGGTGACCCTCCTCCAGTGCAGCACAGGGTTGCATTGGCTAAACTTTTTTGACCTTTTGTCTGCAATAAAATGATGTCTTTCACTGCAGCTGAGAAAGGTGGATATTCTCTTCCCATCTGTCTGGTCTCTCTGGCAGAGTTTATGCTGTTGTGCTGTGCAGTCTATTTATACTGTTGTGCTATTTAGTTTATACTAAATGTGTCTAAATAAATCCAACAAGGAAGAGGGAAGACAATAACTTCTTTTTTAATGTACATGCTCTTTCTACCACTGTACATATAACTCTGCTGTATACTACGTGATCAAACTACAGCCTATGTGAATGCATAGAGGATGCAAGAGGCATTTGCCTGTACATACTGGGATTCAGGTTCCCAGGGAGTGCTGGTATCAGTTTGAAGAGTCTGATGTAATCCTACTAATGTAGCTCAAGCAATCTGGGCTCAAGGATTTATTAGTTGTGAATGTTCATTTTTTGTTTTACTGGGTTAATCCCAGTAAATAAGTCACCAAAACCACTAGCTGAGTGTCATTTGATAGGAAGAAGCTGGAATCACAAGTATGCCTTCTGTCTTTTAACCAAAAAAAAAAATAAAAAATAGTGCTGAGGTAAGCAGTGACAAACCCAGCTGCATCAACATGATGGTAGGAAGACAAATGAGAGCTTTCATTGCTGGATACAGAAGATAGCCTGCAACTCTGCAAAAAAATCTTCATAACCCAGAAACAGCTGTCATAACTGAAACTGCAAGGGAGTGCTTTATAAATCACTAGCTTTGATAAGGTGAATACTCTCACCAGTCTTTTTCTTTAGCCAATGAACACATTTCTAGCAACACAACCCATCTGAACGGTGTCTGAAGACTTAAATATCTTCAAAGGTTTCCAAACCCCAGTTTTAATAACCTTACCCATGGACTTATGCCAAATTCTCACTTGGCATTTCTGAAATAGCTGTCACTACAGTATCTGCGTACTGAGCCACATGACCTCAACAATTACTGTGTAACATTAAACTCTCAGATTTTTCCTATGGGAGGCTGAACTTTACAAAGATAGATTTAACATTTACCTTAATATTTGCAACAGTGAATCAGCAAAAGAGACACAATAGAAAGGGCATGCTATTCTTTTAGAATAAATATTCAAGTGATGACAATTTTGAAATGTTCTGTCAGCCTCTCCTGGTGTATATTCTGGGAACAGAGGTCACACAAAGTCAAGAGTGATGAAATGCATGTACTCATAGCCTGACCTGCTGCAGCTGAGGGAAGGCATGAATGATATGCAAAGGCCTAAGCTATGTATATACAAGTGCATGTGTACATGCAAGTGCATGCAACATTTGTGCAGGGAAAAGAGAGAGAATGGAGAATTCTAAGGTGGGGGAGGGAGGTGTTTGTTGCTGGTGGTGCAATGTACTCCAGAGAAGGAACTGCTTTCTCTTCACAGGGCCTGTCATCTCATTGTGGCTGTTGCCTGGGCAATGGCTGGGGAATGATGAGGAATGCTTGGAAATGATACCCTTCTTTTGGATTTGTGGATGGAGCAGAAGGGGGTGGATGGCTTTTCTCTGGTTTTTTTTTTTCTTTTTTTATATCCAGCGGATTAGAAAGGCAGGTTGCTGTGGCGACAACACAGAGGAGGTCTCCTGCACACCTGCACCACAATAAAGAGGAGCCTTGCCAACACAGAATTAAAGAACCCTGAAGCCATCTTTGCTTTTTCTTCCTTTTTAATTTTTTTTAACCCCTGGTGAATGCACAAGAGGGGAGAAAAAAGAGTAGGAGATGGCAAAAGAGGGAGAGACAAAGAGAAAATCCAATCAATATTCAGTCAGCTTAGTTGAGCAAAACAGGATGTGCATAAACAAGATGCATAGGCTGTCCATAGGAATACCCTGAGGAAGTGCCCTTAGGAGAGAGAAAAGAGCAAGAAATATTTTGGTTTTACTTACATGAGTGTTCTGCATTTTATGATATGTTCTCACCAACAGGGAAGGGCTGGTAACCAATGTGAGGCTCAGAGACAGCCTTGGCTGCAGTGATCATCAAGCAGTTGAATTTAAGATCCTCAGGGCTATCAGGAGGACCTATTCTAAGCTTACGACCCTAGACTTTAGGTGTGCAGACTTTGATTGCTTCAGGCATCTGCTAGGGATCACCAGGGATCTGCTTGTCATGGGACAAATCCCTAGAGGGAAAAGGGACCCAGGACGGCTGGTCAGTATTCAAGGACCACCTCCTCTGTGTCCAGGAGCTATGTATACCAACAAAGAGAAAAGCAGGAAACAATGCTAGGAGGCCTGCCTGGATGAGCAAGGAGATGCTGGACATGTTATCACTTAAAAGGAAACTCTACAGGAAGTGGAGGAAAGGACAGCTAGAACAGGGGGTATATGAGGAAGCTGCGTGAGCAGCAAGAGACCTGGTTAGGAAAGCCAAAGCAGAGTTCAAATTGAATCTAGCCAGGGAGGTTAAAGGGAGCACTAAGAATTTCTACAGGTATATTAATGGCAAGAAGAAGAGTAGGGAAGGTGTGGGCCCCCTCAGAAAGGAAAGTGGTGAAATGGTCACAAGTGATGTGGAAAAGGCTGAGGTACTCAATAACTTCTTTACCTCAGTCTTCACTGCAAGGGCCTCCAGCCACACTCCTGGAGTCATGGCAGATGATGCCAGGGACGGGGAGGAAGAACTGCCGATCATAAGTGAAGCTCAGGTTCGTGATCACCTGAAGAACCTGAAAGTGTTCAAGTCCATGGGACCCAACAGGATACACCCACGGGTGCTGAGAGAACTGGCAGAGGAGGTTGCTAAGCCCCTCTCTATTCTATTCCAAAAGTCATGGCAGACTGGGGAAGTCCCCACAGACTGGAAAAGGGCAAACATTGCTCCCATTTTCAAAAAGGGTAAGAAGGAGGAACCAGGGAACTACAGGCCAGTCAGTCTCACCTCTGTGCCCGGAAAGATCATGGAGCAGATCCTCCTGGAGGCACTACTGACTCAGAAGAATAGTGAAGAGGTGATTGGGAGCATTCAGCATGGCTTTGCCAAGGGCAAATCCTGCCTGACAAACCTGGTGGCCTTCTATGAACAGGTGACAACATTAATAGATGAGGGGTGAGCAACTGATGTCATTTACCTGGACCTGAGCAAAGCCTTTGACACTGTCCCACACCACATCCTGGTCTCCAAGCTGGTGACACATGGGTTTGATGGGTGGACCACTAGATGGATAAAGAACTGGCTTCATGGCCACACACAAAGAGTGGCTGTCAACGGGTCCATGTCCCAGTGGAGGCCAGTGACAAGCGGAGTCCCTCAGGGATCAGTCCTGGGACCAGTCTTGTTCAACATCTTTGTGGGTGACACAGCCAGTGGCATTGAGTGAACCCTCAGCAAGTTTGCTGATGACACCAAGCTGTGTGGTGCAGCAGACACGCTGGAGGGAAGGGATGCCATCCAGAGGGACCTTTGAGAGGCTGGAGAGGTGGGCACAAGCCAACCTCATGAGCTTCAACAAGACCAAGTGCAGGGTCCTGCATCTGGGTCGAGGCAATCCCAGGCACAAATCCAGGCTGGGCAGGGACTGGCTGGAGAGCAGCCCTGAGGAGAGAGACTTGGGGGTGCTGGTGGATGAGAGGCTCAACAGGAGCTCTCAATGTGCACTTGCAGCCCAGAAAGCCAATCAGATCATGGGCTGCATCAGGAGAAGTGTGGCCAGCAGGTCAAGGGAGGTGATTCTTCCCCTCTACTGAGATCTGGTGAGACCCCACCTGGAGTCCTGCATCCAGTTCTGGAGCCCCTATTACAAGAGGGATCTGGAGGTGCTGGAAGGTGTCCAGAGAAGGGCCATGAGGATGATCAGAGGGCTGGAGCACCTCTCCTATGAGGACAGACTGAGGGAGTTGGGGCTGTTCAGTTTTGGAGAAGAGAAGGCTCCAAGGTGACCTCATTGTGGCCTTCCAGTATCTGAAGGGGGCCTCCAAGAAGGCTGGGGAGGAACTTTTCAGGCTCTCAGGTAGTGATAGGACTAGGTGGAATGGAATGAAGCTGGAGGTGGGGAGATTCAGGCTGGATGTGAGGAGGAAGTTCTTCACCGTGAGGGTGGTGAAGCCCTGGAATGGGTTTTCCGGGGAAGTGGTTGAGGCCTCGTCCCCTGGAGGTGTTTAGACCAGGCTGGATGAGGCTCTGGCCAGGCTGATCTAGTGTGGGGTGTCCCTGCCCATGGCAGGGCGTTTGGAACTAGATGATCCTTGTGGTCCCTTCCAACCCTGACTGATCCTATGATTCTATGATATCTCTGCAAGACAACTATATAAAGTATATGGAAATGGTAGAACTCAGACACAGGACACAGAGATGTGCATGCGTTGTGTAAAGACAGACACTGAAATTACTCTGCCTAGGGAGGATGCATTAGTGTTTATGCACACACACAAAGATCTAAGGTTTCATTTCTGAAAGAAACACTGCCCTCAGTTAAAAAACTTATTTGTATATATAATTAACATTATGTGTCTGCTCCTGCTAAAATAAAGTATCCAGAAGGAAGTGGATGTGAAAAAGAGGAGTATGGAAAAAAAGAAAAAATCCCTTATAACCAAGAGATTCTCAAGACAAACATGTTGCTCTGAGACAACATGGCATTTCTCCAGGTTCTCCTAATGAAGATGCCAGCTCCATGCAGATTTACTGTCCTCATGTCACCTCTTGTGGTGATTTGAGCCTTAACTGGAAGTTAAGAGCTCAGGTGGGGGCAAGGCTGAGAATCTCTCCCCCACTCCCCCCCCCTCCCTCCCAACAGAGAGGGGAGAAAAGGAAGGAGCAAATACACCAAACAATAATTTGGAGTCAGCTTGGAAGTAGAGAGGTAAAGAGTTGTCTTTAAGCAATATATATATATATATATATATAACAATAACAGGAAAAGGGTTCACAAGGGCAAGGAACAAGGATGGATGGGAGGGGGACAAAAACAAGAGAATAATACAAAACCAGCCTTTCTCTGAGGAAGCGTGGAGGCAGCAGGTCCGACCACGTGGCAGAGGAGCAGGAGGGCAGCTGCAGTAGCTCTCATCCAGCAGAGGCAGAAGCCAGAAAAGCAGGGGCAAACAGCTACGATGTCCTGCTTTTTATACCTTAGCTGGGCAGGGAGAGGGGAGTGGAACAGACTCAGCTTCCCAGGCGACAAATGCCCTGTAGAGAGTGAAAAGCCCTCCACCCTGCTTTGTTCTTTTGTTCTCAGAAAAGGGTGTTAACTCACCACACCTCTCCTGGAAATACCTGTCTCCTTCAAGGTTGTCTCTTCTTTTCCCCTTGTCCTGTTCTTCCCATCTATCACTTTGTAATCCCTTTCAGTAGTTTTTCACATCATCTTTTCCCACCATCTAAGTAATAGAATCATAGAATCAGTAAGGTTGGAAAAGACCTCAGAGATCATCAATTCCAACCTAAGAATCAACACCTCACGACTAACTGAACCATGGTTTCAAATGCCATATCCAATCCCCTCTTGAACACCTCCAGGGATGGTGACTCCACCACCTCACTGGGCTGCACATTCCAATGGCAAATTACTCTTTCTGTGAAGAACTTTCTCCTTACCTCAAGCCTGAAGTTCCCCTGGCACAGCTTGAGACTGTGTCCTCTTGTTCTGTTTCTGGTTGCCTGGGAGAAGAGACCAACCCCCACCTGGCTACAACCTCCTTTCAGGTAGTTGTAGACAGCAATAAGGTCTTCCCTGAGCCTCCTCTTCTCCAGGCTAAACAACCCCAGCTCTCTCAACCTCTCCTCTTAGTGCTTGTGCTTGAGACCTCTCACCAGCCTCGTTGTCCTTATCTGGATAATAAGTGTCTCAATATCCAGATAACAAATTTGAGTGTTTGCTCCTGCTCTTCTAGAGAACCAAATCTTTACCTGTAAGGAGTGTATGCAAGAGACAAACCAACATGCAAAACATGCAATGAAGGAAAGAAATTCAACTGAGATATCTAAGCAAGAAAAATGAAGGAGAATTCTTAGAGGAATTGTTCATCTCCATCCTGTGTTCCAGCATGTGTCTACCATGTTTACTTCCTCAATTTACAGCTTTCTGAGACCTATATTGGCCTGCCAAATTTACCCCAGACAAAGCACTCAGAGGAAAGAGACAGCCCTCTCTCTGAAGGTAGATGGGGACTATCTACAGCTGGCAGGTCTCCTTAGCGTATAATAAACTCTAAAGTGTGATCCAGCCAGTGATGGGAACATGAAATGAAATATGTCAGGGCTTTCTTTCAGATAGAAGAAAGGAAAGGAAAACTAAGATCTGTAAACACTGGAAGTATTTTCTGGTGAAAACAAAATGGATATTATTTCTAGGATCTTATTAAAATAACTAAAAATATGAGATTCTGAGCCACATTCTGATCTCATCCTTTCATGTTAAGGGAACCACTCCAAGCTTGCAGCAGTGAAAAATAGTTCATGGTTATCTACCAATAATTATTTTTTTGGCTCTCCCTTAAAAAGACTGTAGTTAAAGGTGTAGTCCAGAATTTCAGTGTAGTTTTAGTTTTTAAGCTGCAGTAAAGATTGAGACCAGCCATTTTAATGGTAGTAGAATCAGACTTTGCTTGCATATCTATCTCCTTGTGTACCTATTTTTCTACATGTCACAGAAGCCTGTAGGTCTGTTTATGATTATATATATATGCATATAAAAATACATTATTTTTTTAAACACAGACAGGATAATCCTCCTTCACTGAAGAGTGCTGTATCAGAAAATATCAGTCACAACCAAAACACTAGATTTTAACTTCTGTGAAGTGTTCGGATGAAAAAGAATTTAGAATAAATAAGACTGTATTTTAACTGCATGCAGTAAAAACAGATAAAAGCAATCCTCTTGCAGAGAAAGAAAGAAATTTTTATTAAAGGAGTATTTGGTCAGTGAACGTTAGTTTATTTCAGTTTCATGAAAAAAAAATGATGGATTGCCTCTTTATAAATTAACTGAGCTGGATTTTCAACTGTGATTGAAGGTTAAATTTAAAAGGAATGGTCCATGTCTGGCAGAGTTAAGTGACATTTCAGAAATTTGCCTTAAAAAATTATTGAAAGAAGATCATTCTTAGGCCCCAGTAAAAAAGGTGAAATGTTTGTCTTTTAATACTACAAGAAAATGTCTGATAGTGTTTTGCAGGCCCTGCTACTTCTCTAGGGATGAAAAACACAAAGGAAATGTAAAATGTCTTGAGAAACAAACTATGTGTGAAGTGAGGTTTTACAGAAGCCATAGAACACTACTATGTGCTGTATATCTGAAAAGTTTTTAAGTCCCAGATATAGATTAATTTTTTTTTCTTTTCTTTTTTTCCCTAGATTACAATAATTGATCTGGAAAACTAATAATATCCAGGCTGAGCAAGTAGGTGAGAGCACAGGATCCAGGAAGGGACTACTGAAACTGATTGTCTTGCTTTTCATATACTTAGGTTTATTCCCAAGAAGAATGAGAGGCCAAAATGGCCCTGCCTCTCCAGAAGTGCTCCTGGTGGATCTGCTGCACCACACTGGTGGCAGTTAGGAGATCTGCTATTCTAGTCTACTCTTCTAGTTGAAAGCAGAGCTGCAAAAGTAGCTTTGAGTGGAAAATGGTAAAAATCAGGGTAAGGCTTCATCTGGAGCCTTTAGTAGCCTGAACTGCAGTGAACTCTTTGCAGACACTGTAGGAAGGGAACATGAGTTGTCATAGAATCATAGAATAATAGAACGGTTTGTGTTGGAAGGGACCTCCAAAGGCCATCTAGTCCAAACCCTCCCTGCAGTGAGCAGGGACATTAGATCAGGAGCACTATATGAGGTTGCCCAGGGTCCCACTGAGCCTGACATTGAATGTCTCTGAGAATGGGATCTCAACTACCTCATTGGGAAAAATGCTCCAGTGTTCCACTGCTTTTGTGATAAAGAACTTCCTAACATCCCACCTAAACCTGCTCTTTCCTAATTTAAAACTAGTGCCCCCTGTCCTATCACTACCGGCCTTTTTATACAGTCTGTTTGCAGACTCCTTGTATACCCCCTTAAGGTACTGAAAGGCTGCTATTAGGTCTTTCTAGAGTCTTCTCCAGGCTGAACAACCCCAGGTCCCCCAGTCTGTACTAATAGGAGAGGTGTTTCAGCTCATTGATCATTTTTCTGACTCTCATCTGCAATTGCTCCATCAAGTCCATGTCATTCTTGTGTTGACGGTATCAGAGCTGGATGCACCACTCCAGGCGAGGTCTTACAAGAGCAAAGTGGCAGAATCTCCTCTCTTGATCTGCTGGCAACACATCTTTTGATGCAGCCCAGGATGTGGCTGGCCTTCTGGGCTGCAAGTGTGCACCATTGGCTCATGTCCAGCTTCTCACCCACCAGTAAACCCAAGTCCTTTCCCACATGGCTGCTTTCTAGCACCTCATCCCCCAGCCTGCGTTGATAACCAGGACACTCTCCTCATGCATGACCATCACATCCAGCATACATTCTTCAGACTCTCACAGATGAACAGCAAGGCTTTATAGCTGGCCAACAGCCTTCTCTCTCTTCATTTGTTTGCAGAAAAGGAGAAAACTATTTCTGTAGATTACTGCAAAGTCCTTCATCTTGAAGGACTATATAAATGTGGGTCAATTATCAATATAGGATGAATGTACATGCAAATTAAATAGTATGAATATTTGGAATGGAATTGGCATGGTTTTGCTTACAAGTTTAAAATGTGATTCACCAACAGGCTCTGAGAGACTTTGCAGAATCAGTGATACATCTATTCTCAAATTATCTGATCAATTTAGTACCTAACTAGGTACTTTTGCAGCTTTCTTTCCAGGTATCCAGGTATGTCCCTGGAAAGGTATCTCACTACAGTATATTCTCAAAAGCCTTCTTAAAAGGGCTAGTTAACCATTGCAGAAATCATCATGCTCCACTTTTAAGACAGTTCTGAGGTGTAACCACCTCTGGGCTGAAATGTGTCAGATGTTCAACATTGTGCAGTTAAACCTTTCTTGTGTTGTGAAAAAACACAACATTCAATCTGTAATAGGATTTTACATGAAATAATGTTGCTTTTTAAAATTTAATTCTATCAGGAAATTAGGCAGGAACCCTGATTCTAGTGATTTTCACTGAAATGTAAATGTTACTTCAGAGTTAAGTGGTTTCACTGAAGATCTTAAAACTGATTGAGACTATGTCTTAGCATATGAAAGAGTATGTCTTTTGTTGTGAAATCTTTTTTCCCCCAAACAGTTCTATTTTACAAATCATAGTAGTGTTACAGACCTAGTTTTAGATTTTACCACTTAATTTAACCTCTTAATTTGATGCTGCTTTCTTGGGAGATCATTTAAGCATTAAATCATCCCTTCCAAATATTCTTGGTTTATTTTTACCTGCATGAAGGCATTTGATTGTCATAAACAGTGACAAGGCCCCAGTTCCCATGGGGGATTTTAACTATCCAGGTATTTGCTGGAAAACCTACTCGGCCAGCTACCCACAGTCCAGGATGTTCCTCCAGTGCATCAATGAACTTCTTGATGCAAATGGAGGATGATCCAGCTAGGACAGGAGCATTAGCAGGGTTAAAACATGGAAAGACATGTATTTATTTGAGCATAAATATTTTCTAGCCATCAGAGTCATAGTTCCTCAAGCACAAACAGAGATAAATATGTATCTGGATGCAGTTGTTTTACATTGACAAATGATGCATCTGTTATTCTACCCACATCATATTGATTGTAACTACTAAGCTTTATATAGTTTAGCAAAGACATATTAAACCAGTTAAGTATCTGGAACAGGCTACTACTCATATTGGTTCTACCTGTCTGACCTGTTTATTCTCCCACTCTCAATGCTGTTCATGCCAAAATGCTGCTGCAGCAAAGATTTATTTTTTAATCTATCCCTATTAAGAGGACTAAGGGAACTCTTTCCCACCCAAAACTATCTGTAAAAAAATGTCTGGAGCACAGTGAAAAGCTTCAGTAGTTCAGACTGTGAAAATCACATTTCTTACCTCCCCAGATGGCCTAACAAGGACCTCTAGACAACACACATTAAAGATAAGCTTTAAATTTCCAAGGAAAATATACTGTGGAATTCTTGCACATCTGTGGCACTTTCTCACTGATGAAATGCTGCAGTGAACTGAAAAATGTCCTACTGGGGCCAATTTTTCATCCTACCACACACAGAATTCTGGAGTCAGTCTAATGAATCTGATGTTGTAATAGCTCTAAATTTATACTGGGGCTCTGGAGATCAGACTGAATTGTGATCACTAAGGCAGCATGGGAACAGCCTGCTTGTGTTGAATACTTAAGCTGTTTTCCACTCTCTTTGTCTTCTTCTTGTTCTATATTTCATTTTCCAGGGTGGCATTCTGGGCTTGGAAAAACAGAAGATGAAAAATACAAAGGCAACAAAATAACTCCATGATCTCAGCAGCTGAGCTACCCCACCATCTGCTTAAAAGGACAAAACATCAAAACAGAATGAAACTTGTAGACCAGCAGCTATGTCTGCAAAGAAAAAAAAACAGTGCTATAGTTGAAATTCTGTGCTACACACTTTGAATCAAAATATTGCAACATCAAATAGAAGTGGACACACTTAATGGATGCTCAAACAGCTAGGCCATGACTCATATTCCTTACTGTTGTTTGGAGGTGAAACCTGAAAGCGAGAAGAGACAGAAAGAAACCTTGTGTTAAGCTGGCATGCACCAGTGAATAAATGGCTGGCATTTGCAAAGCTGCATTGCAGGGAAGCTTTTAACAGTTTGCCGCTGCCAGCTGATGTCTCTTTAAGAACCAATGCCAGGAAGCTGAAACTGGAAGCAGGTGCAGTGGCAGAGGAACTGAATATGGAAAGGCAGGAAAAAAAAAGAGAAAGAACAGAACTTGTGTTGTTAAAAGTCTGATACTTTCATTAAAATCTAAGATTTTTATTTCGTTGGTTGGTTGTTTTCCCCTGTGAAGCCTTCAGCTGACTGGGAGAATGCTGTTTACTGATTATAGCAACTTTCCTCTAAACACTGAAAGTAATCATCTTTCTTAATGCCCTTGTTCTGCTACCCAAGCAAAGTGCTTTTTACACCCTTCCAACACTTTAGTCCAAGGCCTAGGAAAAGAGCAGTTTCTCCTGATCAAGTTTCTGTCTTCATTTTGCCATGTCACCAGTTTAGGATCTGAATACGCTGCTGTCTGACAAGATATGTAGCAGGAAGCATTAGGTGCTTAGGATTTGCATTCTTAAATATACTAACGTAGTGTGTGTGTTTGTGAAATGCTTTTTGTCCGTTTACATCAGTAATAAAAAGCAGGGAAAGACAGACAGGAGCTGCTCTGTAGGCGAATGGTAAGACCTGTAAGAAACTTTGTGAGAAGTCTTGATTACATTTGGGGTACCTCAAGGAGGAAATAAGTTCCTGGATTATAAGGAAAGCAATGCCAGAATGAAAAAGAAAACTTTTTTTTTTCTTTTTTGTGTGATGGCAAGGAATGAAAAGCTTTAAATGCACATAGAGGAAAGTGTGAAGATTTCCTTCAATTCTTTGCAAATAACTTTGATTTCTAATCATTTAGTAGTTACTAATTTAGTAACTACTTATTTAGTTTGTTTCATGTGTTGTATCTCTCAGAAGGTACTGTTTTGAGAAGCACAATTTAACAATGCCTTGTTTTACCAGCTAGACAGACATTTTTTTCTGTAGGAAAAAAATTCACTTTTTCAATTTATACTACATATTAAACCACTGTTGCATCTACATTTCTGATTTTTCTTCTCTTTAACTTTTTTCTTACTATCCAACTATTTAGTATCATGGTATCATAGTATCAGTCAGGATTGGAGGGACCACAAGGATCAGCTAGTTCCAAACCCCCCTGCCATGGGCAGGGACACCTTACACTAGATCAGGCTGGCCAGAGCCTCATCCAGCCTGGTCTTAAACACCTCCAGGGACAGGGCCTCAACCACCTCCCTGGACAACCCATTCCAGGGCTTCACCATACTCATGGTGAAGAACTTCCTCTGCACGTCCAGCCTGAATCTCCCCACCTCCAGCTTCATTCCATTCCACCTAGTCCTATCACTACCTGAGAGCCTGAAAAGTCCCTCCCCAGCCTTCCTGTAGGCCCCCTTCAGATACTGGAAGGCCACAATGAGGTCACCTCAGAGCCTTCTCTTCTCCAGACTGAACAGCCCCAACTCCTTCAGTGTGTCCTCATAGGAGAGGTGCTCCAGCCCTCTGATCATCCTCGTGGCCCTTCTCTGGACACCTTCCAGCACCTCCAGATCCCTCTTGTAATAGGGGCTCCAGAACTGGATGCAGGACTCCAGGTGGGGTCTCAGCAGAGCTGAGTAGAGGGGGAGAGTCACCCCCCTTGACCTGCTGGCCACACTTCTCCTGATGCAGCCCATGATCTGATTGGCTTTCTGGGCTGCAAGTGCACATTGAGAGCTCATGTTGAGCTTCTCCTCCACCAGCACCCCCCAAGTCTCTCTCCTCAGGGCTGCTCTCCAGCCAGTCCCTGCCCAGCCTGGATTTGTGCCTGGGATTGCCTCGACCCAGATGCAGGACCCTGCACTTGGTCTTGTTGAAGCTCATGAGGTTGGCTTGTGCCCACCTCTCCAGCCTCTCAAGGTCCCTCTGGATGGCATCCCTTCCCTCCAGCGTGTCTGCTACAGGCGCTTCAGGAGAGACAGGCAAGGAAAAAGGGGTGGAGGGGTGTCTATGTACATCAGGGAGGCACTAGATGCCATTGAGATGGAGATGAGGGATGATCGGGTTGAGTGCTTGTGGGGGAGAATTAGAGGGAAGATCGGGAGGGCAGACATCCTGGTTGGAGTCTGTTATAGACCACCCAACCAGGAGGAAGATGTCGATGAAGCATTCTATAGGCAGCTTAAGGCTGTCTCAAGATCACCTGACCTCGTTCTCCTGGGTGACTTCAACCTGCCTGATATGTGCTGGGATCTCAACACAGCAGAGAGGAGGCAGTCTAGGAGGTTCCTGGAGTGCATGGAGGACAACTTCTTATCCCAGGTGCTGCGCAAGCCTACTGGGGTGAGGCTATGCTTGACCTCCTCTTCACCAATAGGGAAGGGCTGGTGGGTGATGTGGTGGTCGGAGGGTGTTTAGGCACCAGTGACCGTGAGATAATTGAGTTTTCGGTATTCAGTCAAGCCAAGAGGGGTAGCAAGAAGACCTCCACTTTGGACTTCAGGAGGGCAGACTTCAGGTTACTCAAGGAATTAACTCAGAAGGTTCCTTGGGATACAGCCCTTAAAAATAAAGGGGTCCAGGAGAGCTGGAGCTGCTTCAAGGAAGAACTCTTTGAAGGTGCAGGAACAGGCTGTGCCAGTGTCCCGGAAGATGAGCCGCTGGGGCAGACAGCCAGCCTGGATGGGTAATGAACTTTTAATAGAACTAAGGGAAAAAAAGAGGGTGTATCATCTTTGGAAGAAAGGGGAGGCAACCTACAGAATGTTTAGGGATGTTGCTAGGACATGCAGGAAGAAAACGAGGGAGGCAAAAGCCCATTTAGAACTTAGACTGGCCTCTGCTGTGAAGGACAACCAAAAAGTCCTTCTATAAATACATCAATAGCAGGGGAACGGAGCTGGGGTTGCTTAGCCTGGAGAAGAGGAGACTCAGGGGTGACCTTATTGCTCTCTACAACTACCAGAAGGGAGGTTGTAGCCAGGCAGAGGTTGGTCTCTTCTCCCAGGCAGGCAGCACCAGAACAAGAGGACACAGTCTCAAGCTGGACCAAGGGAGGTTTAGACTGGATGTTAGGAAGAAGTTCTATACAGAGAGAGTGATTGCCCATTGGAATGATCTGCCTGGGGAGGTGGTGGAGTCACCTTCATTGGAGGTGTTCAGGAAGAGGCTTGATGGGGTGCTTGGTGCCACAGTTTAGTTGTTTAGGTGGGTTGTATTGTTTGTATTGTATTGTATTGTATTGTATTTAGGTGGGTTGGATTGGTTGATGGGTTGGACGCGATGATCTTGAAGGTCTCTTCCAACCTGGTGGTGTATTGTATTGTATTATTGTATTGTAATCCAACCTGAAATGGAACACTCCCAGTGATGGGGCATCTGCAGGGTCTCTGGGCAACCTGTTCCAGTGTTTCACCATCCTCACAGTCAATAATTCCCTCCCTGTATCTAATCTAAATCTATCCGCTTTCATTTTGAAATAAATACTCCTTGTCCTAGCTCCACACTTCGTAACGGAGTCCTTCTCCACTTTTTCCTGCAGGCACGCTTTAAGTACTGTAGTGGTTCAGCCCTGGCTAGGGGTCATATGCCCACCAAAGTCTCTCTATCACTCCCTTTCTTAGATACACTGGGAAGAGGCAAAGTATAACAACAGGCTGTGGGTCAAGATAGGGGCAGTTTAATAAGGCAAAGCAAAAGCCACACACAGAAGCAAGAACAAACAATAAATATATGCGTAAATATATAAATAAGCTAAATATAAATAAATATAGTTAATAATAAAAATTGTTAATTTTTTTAAATTATAATTATATATTAATAGCAAGAAGAGGAGTAAGGACAACCTCCACTCCTTGTTGGACACAGAGGGGAGCATAGTAACAAAAGATGAGAAAAAGACAGAGGTACTTAACACCTTCTTTGCCTCAAATTTTAATTGCATGATAAGTTGTCTTCCAGACAACTGGCCTCCTCTCCTTAGATGCTTGGATCCCCACAAGTCCCTGGGACTGGATGGGATCCATCCTAGGGTGCTGAGAGCGCTGGCAGATGAGCTGGCCAAGCCACTCTCCATCATTTTTCAGCAGTCCTGGCTCACTGGAGAGGTCCCAGAAGACTGGAAACTGGCCAATGGGATGCCCATCCACAAGAAGGGCTGGAAGGAGGAACCAGGGACTTACAGGCCTGTCAGTCTGACCTCAGTGCCAGGCAAGATTATGGAACAGATCATCTTGAGTACAATCACACAGCACTTCCAGGATGGCCAAGGGATCAGGCCCAACCAGCATGGCTTTAGGAAGGGTAGGTCCTGCCTCACCAACCTGATCTTCTCGATGACCAGGTGACCCGCCTGGTGGATGTGGGGAAGGCTGTGGATGTAGTCTACCTGGACTTTCAACAAGGCCTTTGACATTGTTCCCCACAGTAAACTCCTGGCCACACTGTCAGCCTGTGGCTTGGACAGCAGCACTCTGTGTAGGGTTAGGAACTGGCTGGAGGGCTGAGCCCAGAGAGTGGTGGTGAATGGTGCCACATCCAGCTTGCAGCCAGTCCCTAGTGGTGTGCCCCAAGGATCAGTGCTGGGCCCCATGTTCTTTAATATCTTTATTGATGATCTGGATGAGGGCATTGAGTCCATTATCAGTAAATTTGCAGATGACACCAAGTTGGGGACAGATGTTGGTCTGTTAGAGGGTAGAAGAGCTCTGCAGAGGGACCTCGACAGGCTGGACAGGTGGGCAGAATCCTATGGCATGAGATTTAACACCTCCATGAGTGGCCAGGCAGAAAGGGACCTGGGGGGACTGGTTGATGGTAGGCTGAACATGAGCCTGCAGTGTGACCAGGCAGCCAAGAGGGACAATGGCATCTTGGCCTGTATCAGGAACAGTGTGGCCAGCAGGAGCAGGAATGTCATTCTGCTCCTGTGCACTGCACTGGTTAGGCCACACCTTGAGTACTGTTTCCAGTTCTGGGCCCTTCAGTTTAGGAAGGATGTTGAGTTGCTGGAACGTGTTCAGAGAAGGGCAACAAAGCTGGTGAGGGGTTTGGAACATAAGCCCTATGAGGAGAGGCTGAGGGAGCTGGGGTTGCTTAGCCTGGAGAGGAGGAGACTCAGGGGAGATATTACTGCTGTCTACAACTACCTGAAGGGAAGTTGTAGACAGGCGGGAGCTGGTCTCTTCTCCCAGGCAACCAGCACCAGAGCACGAGGACACAGTCTCAAGTTGTGCCAGGGGAGGTTCAGACTGGATGTTAGGAAGAAATTCTTCACAGAAAGAGTGATTGCCCATTGGAATGGGCTGCCTGGGGAGGTGGTGGACTCACCATCACTGGAGGTGTTCAGGAGGAGACATGTTAGGGTGCTTGGTTGCATGGTTTAGTTGATTAGGTGATGTTGGATGGGAGGTTGGATGCGATGATCTTGAAGGTCTCTTCCAACTTGGTTTATTCTATACTATTGTATTGTATTGTATTGTATTGTATTGTATTCTATTCTATTCTATTCTATTCTATTCTATTCTATTCTATTCTATTCTATTCTATTCTATTCCATTCTAATAATAATATTTTCTCCTTTACATGAAGCAGATGATGTGCAGCCACTCCCTGGGAAGCAGGGCTTCAAAATACATGTAGTAGCTGCTCTGGAGGACAAATGCTCCCCACAGGCACACACCACACACACACAAACCCTGTCCACCTCCCTTTCCTTCTTTCTCTTATCTTTTATATCTGAGCTTGTGGTGGTGAGAGAAAGTTCTCCCACACACACACAAAGAAACCATGGCTAACTCAGTCGGAGAAGCAGATGAATATGAGCTATATTAACAAGCAGAATGAAATGCAGATGGATATATACAAAATATACAGTATTTACAATGTATACAGAAATATATAGCAAAGAATGTAATACAGAATAAAACTCCCTCCTCCAGCCAAGAAGGTCCCCCCCACCCTTGTACCCCCTCTCTCCCCCTACCTCCCTTTTTTCCCAAAAAGGGCTAGAG
Organism: Colaptes auratus; assembly: GCA_015227895.2. Taxonomy (NCBI): domain Eukaryota; kingdom Metazoa; phylum Chordata; class Aves; order Piciformes; family Picidae; genus Colaptes; species Colaptes auratus. Next base: position 48,036,778 of record CM026897.1, on the reverse strand, counting down.
AGAGAGAAAAGGTAATTATTAAGGAGGAAAATTCTGTTAGCTCAAAGCATATACAAGAATTAGTTTCTTATCTGTTAGCTCTGTTAATTCAAGGTTAACTCCATCCAGCATCTGTTGCTCAGAGAGAGACTGAAACAGACAGGCAGACTGGAACAGACAGAACTGCACTGAAATTCAAACAGAACTAAAACTTAAAGTTACATTCTACCAATCTACCAATGAAATTCATTTTGACTTTATCTTTGTTTTCACAGCACTCAGCCAGTGCTCCAGCAACTGTCCCTTTCTTAAAGGCACAGCCTAAAATGGTCACAGAACTGACATCAAATGGTGTGGAATATTCCTTTAGTCAATTTGGTTCAGCTGGCCTTGCCATGTTCTCTGACAAGATTTTGCCCACCCCTCAGCCTTATGTTGGAGGTGGAGAATGTTGGAAAAGCACAGCCTTGGTGCTGGTGAGCACTGCTCAGCAGTAGCCAAAACACTGGTGTGTTATCAACATCCTTCCAGCTATCACTACAATACACAGCACTGGGTAAGTAACTATGGAGGGGACTAGGTCCATCTCAGTAAAATTAAAAAAACAAAGGTCATTATAAGGTTTCTCTGGAGTCTTGTCTCTTCTGCAGGCTGAAAAATCCCAGCTCAGCCTGTTCTCATAGAAGAGGTGCTCCAGCATGAACAGATCCATATGCATCTTACACTGTGGGACACAGAGCTGAATACAGTACTTCCAGTGAGATCTCAAGAGAGCGGAGTAGAGGAACAGTATTACCTATGTCAACTTACTGGCCACACTACTTTTGGTGCAGCGTACCATGTGATAGTTTTTATGGGCTGCAAATACATGTTGCTGGGCAATATTCAGTTTTTCATGCACCAACTGCCCTTAGCCTTTCTCTAGAGGACTTCTTTCAATCCACTCATCACCCAGCTAGTAACTGCCCTGTATGGAACCTTGCACTTCATTTAACTTCATGAAGTTTGCATAGGCTCAGCTAGCAAGCCTGTCAGGATCCATCTGGTGGCAACCCTTCTGTTCAGCATGTTGACCATGATGTGTTGACACAGCTTCATGCTGTTGGCAAACTTGCAGAGGCACACTTGATCCCACTGTCCATGCTGTTGACAAAGATGTTAAACAGCACTGAAGATACTGGGGTAAGAACCAAATAGAAGTAATTATCATTTGAAAATGAGAGAATAAACATAATTAAATTCATTCTGTTCTCTGTGAGACTCCATCATAAATGGAGGTGCCCACATGGATAATAAGCAAAAAGAGCTCAAAGATATCATCCAGCAGGAAAACTGTGATATAATGCCCCAACAGAAACATGGTGGCAGGAATCCCAAACCTGGAAAACTGTGTTGTATGGCTATAGGGCCAGAAGGAGAGGAGGTGGGGTGGCCCTCTATGCTAAGAGAGCCTTTGGCTGTCTTGAGCATGATGATGAGGGTGATGATAGGGTTTGAATACTTGTGGGTAAGAACCAGGGCAAAGGCCAACAAGGCAGATGTCATGATGGGGACCTGTTATAGACTATCCAGCAAGAATGAGGAGGTTGACGAAGTGTTTTATAGGTTTCTGGGGAAGGTCTCAAAATTGCTAGAATCTTGTTATTATCAGGGATTTCAGCTTACTGGGTATCTGGAAATACAACATAGAAGACAAGAAGCAGTCCTGGAGGTTCTTGGGGTGAATGAATGATAACTTCCAAAGACAGCCGGTAGATGAGCCAACAAGGGATGACTCAATACTAGACCTACTGCTTGTAAACAGGACACTAGTAGCAGATGTAAAGGTTGGTGGATGTCTTGGACAAAGTGACCACAAGATGGTGGAATTTACAATTCTTAGTGAAGTTATGAAAGGAGACAATAGAACAACATTCTTTCGAGTTCCAAAGAATGTAGACTTTGACTTGTTTAGGAGACTGGATGATGGTATCCCTTGAGAGGCAGTCCTGTAGGACAAGGGAGTTCAGGTAGGCTGGGCATTCCTCAAGAGAAAATCATCAAGGCACAGGAACAAGCTGTCCCTATGCATCAGAAGAAGAGTTGGCAGGGCAGACCAGCTTGGCTAAGCAGAGAGCTTTGGCTAGAACTCAGGAAGAGAAGGTAAATCTATCGGCTATGGAAAGAGGAGCAGGCAACTCAAGAAGAGTACAAGACTCTTGCAAGGATATGTAGGGAGAAAATTAGAAAGGACAAATGTGGTGGTTCAGGCTGAGTGCCTGCTCTTGCCACCACACAAACCACATCTGCCATGTCCCAAAGGGTCCAGCCCAGTGGGTGGACACAGGAAGCTATGTCTTTCATCCCATAATGCCCTGCTCCCTTATGAAACCATCAGCGGGGGTCCTGCACTCTCTCTTTCTTCCCTCACCACCATCTAGTAATGGGGGGGGAGCTATCTCACTGCCTCTTGGGCCTGGCTAGGCCCAAGGCCGGGAGGAAGGGCAATCTCAGGTCTGGCCAGCTGAAATTGGCCAAACAGTGGAGGGGGGGGGGGAAGAAAGAGCCCTGGGTGTACCCTCAGACGGGGATGAGGTGCTTTTGGGTATGCTTTGGGATCTCTCTCTTTTGTCACTTGCTTGTGCTTGTGGTTCTCTGTAAAATATTCACTGCTTTTCCATTTAAACTTTCCACCATTTTTGGAATCCATTTGAGTTTTTTGGTGGTTGTTTTTTTTTTCTGCCGCTCATGGGGGAGGAAGGGAGGATCAGCCCTTCAACCCACCACAACAAAGTTCAACTATATCTCAATCTGGCCAGCATCATTAAAGATAATCAAAAAGTGCTTTTATAAATATGTTAACAGTAAAAGAAGAGCTAGGGAGCTCTACCTCTACCCACTACTGGGTGTGGGAGGGAACCTGGTGATAAAAGACAAGGAAAAGGCTGAGCTGCTGAACAGCTACTTTGTCTCAGTGTTTGTCATTGACATCTGTTGCTCTATGAGGTTTCAGCCCCTGGAACAGGAAAACAGGGATGGAGAGCAGAAAGTAGCCATCACAATCCAGAACGAAATGATCAATGACCTATTGTGCCACTTAGATGGGCACAAGTCTATGGGAGTGGATTAGATCCACTCAAGGCTACTTAAAGGAGCTGGCAGATGTGCTCACCAAGACACTCAGCATTATTTGCCAACAGTCCTGGCTAACCAGAGAGGTCCCAATTGACTAGAGGCTAGCAAGTGTGATGCCCATCTACAAGAAGGGCTGAAAGGATGATCCAGGTATCTACGTGCCTGTCAGTCTGACCTTAGTGTCAGGTAAGGTTATAGAGCAGGTCATCCTGAGTGCCATCACAGGGCACATAACAAGACAACCAGGTGATCAGATCCAGTCAGCATGGGTTTATGAAAGGCAGATCCTGTCTGACTAATATGATTTCCTTCCACAATAAGATGACTGTAATAAAATACAAATTTATTTTATATTTAATATTTCAGGCAGTGGCATCTTCAGTTACCACCATAACTTATTCACAAAGTATATTTACAGATTCTGTTATTCAGTTGTTTGTAACATTTTCCACATAAAAGGAATATGAAGACAGTTTAAATGATTTAAGAAAAATCTGGGAATTTCCAATACAGTGATTCAAATTGGAAATAGAGGTGCCACAATTTGCAGTTTCTCACAAGAGGAGTTCTAAAGCAAATCAGCTGGTTGCTCACAGCTGGCTACTTTGCCTGGCATCTTTCTGGGCACTGTAACTATAATTCAAGCAGCTTCTCCCTGACTCAATGGCTGCGGCTCGTTCTTGGCTTGGAGAGCACTAAGGAAGCTTTTCTCCTCTCATGTGCTCCAGCTCAGGGCTCTCGTAGCTTTGATAGGCTCGCAGTCTGTGGTGGCTGGCTTCTCTCCTCTTGGGAGCTGAGGCTGCAGAAAGGTCTCCTCTCAGTTCTCCGACTGATTCTTACCACCACTAGGCGGTTCCTTGCTCTTAGGCAAGCGGTTTCTCCAGCATGGGGCTCTCAAAGCATTTACTGCTTCAGGCTGCAGCAGTGCAGCTCTTCTGGGATTCAGTTCTCACAGGGTGTTTCCCTTTTCTGCTTGGCAAGATCTTCCCTTCTTGCCGGCAGGGCTTGGCTCTTGCCTTGGTCGGCACAAGGCCCAGGTGTAGTTTGCCTGCTAGGACAAGCTTTTCAGCTGTGATTTCAGCAGCATTTGGCTCTTGTTGCTTTCTCGATAAGAACAAAGCAAATTGCCTACCACCTCAGCTGGTTTAAATACTGTCCAAAACCAATTAATGTCCACTGATATGAGAGAAACCTGATGGCTTAACCTATGGAATGGGGCATGTCCAAACATGGCCAGGGGAACACACAGTTCACAGGTGTGTTACAAGGTCAGTCACACATGCTACACATTTACCTGGACCATCTGGACATGGAAATGTTCAGGTTTGCAAATTCACAGGTGCTTAGCCCATTGTCTGGGTTAGGGAATATTTTGGGGCTTGTGCCTTCAGGACAATGACCTGCCTAGAGGGTGAGGGAAGTGACATAGACATTGCCTACCTGGACTTTAATAAAGCCTTTGACACTGTCTCCAACAGCATTCTCCTTCAGAAACTCATAACACAAGTCTTGGGTAAGTACACTGTGCACTGGATAAAAGACTGGATGGCCAGGCCCAAAGAGTGGTGGTGAATGGAGTTAAATCTGGCACCCAGTCACTAGTGTTGCCCCCCAGGTTTCAGTAGTGGGACTTGTCCTCTTTAATGCCAGTGATCTAGATGAGGGGATTGAGTGCATCCTCAGTAAGGTTGCAGCTGACACCAAGCTGGGTGGTTGTGATGATCTGCTAGAACATAGGGAAGATTTACAGTGGGATCTGGACATGTTAGACCAATCGGTGAAGGCTAATTATATGAAGTTCAACAATGCCAAATGCCAAGTTCTGCCCTTCAGTGATACCACTTGGGGATGTGTGGTCAGAAATCTGAGGGTACTGGTTGATAGTCAGCTGAATATGAGTCAGCAGTGTGCCCAGGTGGGCAAGAAAACAGATGGCATCCTGGCTTGTATTAGAAATACTGTGACCATAAGGAACAGGGAGGTGATCATCCCCCTAGCAGCACTGGTGAGGCCACACACCAAGTATTGTGTTAAAGTTCTGGGCCCCTCACTATAGGAAAGATTTTGAGGTGGTGTAGAGTGTAGTATGTTGGGAAACTTAATTCAGCAGAGAGGAGGCAGTCCAGCACAAGCTCTATGAGGAGAGGCTGAGGGAGCTGGGGTTGTTTAGCCTGGAGAAGAGGAGGCTCAGTGGAGACCTTATTGCTGTCTTTAACTACCTGAAGGGAGGTTGTAGACAGGTGGGGGCTGTTCTCTTCTCCCAGGCAACCAGCACCAGAACAAGAGGACACAGTCTCAAGCTGTGCCAGGGGAAGTTTAGGCTTGAGCTGAGGAGAAAGTTCTTCACAGAAAGAGTGATTTGCCATTGGAATGTGCTGCCCAGGGAGGTGGTGGAGTCGCCTTCCTTGGAGGTGTTCAAAAAAGGATTGGATGTGACACTTGAAGCCATGGTTTAGTTAGTCATGAAGTGTAAGTATTAGGTAAGAGGTTGGACTCGATGGTCTCTAAGGTCTTTTCCAACCTATTTGATTCTGTGATTAATACACAATACACAGGACTTTCTCAAGCCCTGTGGCCCTGTTTTAGACAGATAGTCTTAGATAGGTAGTAGGTAGTCTTCACAGGCCAACCACCCTCCCTAGGAACTAAGAGGAGTCCAGGCTGCTGGCTGCAGAGAGTACTTCAGCCTGGCAATTGCCATGGAGGGAGAAGGAGAGAACACCTGTGTCAGGTGTGACCAGGTGAACTTTTTCCTCAGTCTGGTGGCGGAGTTGAAGGATGAAGTGGCCAAGCTGAAGGAGGAGGTATCTAGGCTGAGGTCAATAAGGGAAAGCGAAAAGGAATTAGATATGTGGGAGAAGGCTCTGCAGCTTTTCCCTGCTGAGGGAAGGGTCCCTGGAAATGGGGAGGGATGGATACAGGACCCTGCCAGGGGTGGGAAGGAAAATCCATCCCGGCCCTCTCCTCCTTTTCCACTGCCCTTGCATAATAAGTATGAGGCCCTGCAGGCCGAGAGCGGTGGGGATGAGAGGGCCGAGGACCAGCCATCTGGGGAGGAGCCTAAGGCCAAGCGGTCCCCACCAGCTATAACGACCAGCTCCACAAAGAAAAGGAGAAGGGTTATAGTTGTTGGGGACTCTCTCCTGGGGGCTACTGAGGGACCCATATGTCATCCCGACCCATTCCACAGGGAGGTCTGCTCCCTACCCAGGGCACGGGTCAGGGACATTGTGAGGAGATTCCCAAAGTTAATCCAGCCCTCTGACTATTGCCCTCTGCTGGTAATACAAGCTGGGAGTGATGAAATTGACAAGAAGGGCACCAGGGCAATTAAAAAGGAGTTCAAGGCCCTTGGACAATTGATTGAAGGGGCAGGAGCTCAAGCGGTGTTCTGCTCAGTTCCCTCAGTGGCAGGGGTGTACACTGAGAGGAATGGGAGAACCCACACCATCAACAATTGGCTCAGGGGATGGTGCCAGGAGTGGAATTTTGGTTTCTTCGATCACGGGGCAACTTTTACTGCACCCGACCTGCTGGGTCCTGATGGCGTGCAATTATCTAGAAAAGGTAAGAGAGTCCTAGCACTAGAGTTGGCAGGGCTCATTAAGAGGGCTTTAAACTAGGACTGAAGGGGGTGAGTGAGGAAATCAGTCCCTCTGTAGACGAAGGAATGAGGCACAGATTAGGGTCAATAGAGAAGTTGAGAGCCCAGCTGAAGTGCATGTACACCAATGCATGCAGCATGGGCAATAAGCAAGATGAAGTGGAAGTCCTGGCTGAGTCAAGATCATCAGATCTTGTCCTTGTGGGTGACTTCAACCTGCCATATATCTGCTGGGATAATTCAGCAGAGAGGAGGCAGTCCAGAAGATTCCTGGAGCTCATGGAGGACAGCTGGCCAATGTGGTCCCCATCCACAGGAAGGGTTGGATGGAGGAGCCTGGAAACTCTAGGCCAGTCAGCCTGACCTCACTGCCAGGGAAAATGATGGAGCAGATTATCCTGGTGGCAATAACTGCGCACCTGTAGGATGGCCAAGGGCTCAGGTCCAGCCAACATGGATTTAGGAAGGGTAGGTCCTGCCTCTCCAACCTGATCTCCTTCTATGATCAGGTGACCCACCGGGTGGATGTGGGGAGGCCTGTGGATGTGGTCTACCTGGACCTCAGCAAGGCCTTTGACACCGTCCCCCACAGCAAACTCCTGGCCAAGGTATCAGCCCATGGCTTGGATGGAAGCACACTGCATTGGGTTAGGAACTGGCTGGAGGGCCGAGCCCAGAGAGTGGTGGTGAATAGTGCCACCTCCAGCTGGCACTGTCACCAGTGTAATCCCCCTGGGATCAGTGCTGGACCCCATCCTCTTCAATGTCTTCTTTGACGATCTGGATGAGGGGATTGAGACAGTCATCAGCAAATTTGCAGATGACACAAAGTTGGGAGCAGGTGTTGGTCAGTTAGAGGGCAGAAGGGCCCTGCAGAGGGACCTCTACCAACTGGACAGATGGGCGGAGTCCAATAGGATGGCATTCAACATGTCCAAGTGCCGGGTGCTGCACTTTGGCCACAACAACCCCATGCAGAGCCACAGGCTGGGGTCGGAGTTTGGAGAGCTGCCAAACAGAGAGGGACCTGGGAGTGCTGATTGACAGCCACCTGAACATGAGCCAGCGGTGTGCCCAGGCAGCCAAGAAGGCCAATGGCATCCTGGCCTGCATTAGGAATAGTGTGGCCAGCAGGAGCAGGGAGGTCATTGTGCCCCTGTACTCTGCATTGGTTAGGCCACACCTTGAGTCCTGTGTCCAGTTCTGGGCCCCTCAGTTTAGGAAGGACAGCGAGACACTTGAACGTGTCTAGAGAAGGGCAACAAGGCTGGGGAGAGGCCTTGAGCAGAAGCCCTGTGAGGAGAGGCTGAGGGAGCTGGGATTGTTTAGCCTGGAGAAGAGGCAGTTCAGGGGAGACCTCATTGCTCTCTACAACTACCTGAAGTGTGGTTGTAGCCAGGTGGGGGTTGGTCTCTTCTCTCTAGCAACCAGCACCAGAACAAGGGGACACAGTTTCAAGCTGCACCAGGGGAAGTTTAGGCTGGAGGTGAGGAGAAAGTTCTTCACTGAGAGGGTGGTTCACCATGGGAATGGTCTGCCTGGGGGAGTGGTGGAGTCACCATTCCTGGAGGTGTTCAAGAGGGGATTGGACGTGGCACTTGGTGCCATGGTCTAGTCATGGGGTCTGTGGTGACAGGTTGGACTCGATGATCCCTGAGGTCTCTTTCAAACTTGGTGATACTGTGATACTGTAAACAGGAGATGGCTGCCAGTGACAGTCTGTGGTGGTTTTAGGCTATGCCTTTAAAATTTAGTTACAGAAATTGAGCAGAAAAGTAGACAAATACAAATAAATCACTAATGGGTGTAAAAAGGAAAACTAAATATTATTCTAAACAATTTAATTGGAGAAAATGTCTGGTATAAGATTGGCTGTACCAAAACTATTCTTCCTCTTTTCTGATCTCTTGTCTGCTTCCTGTGCTTGGGAGAGGTTAGCCTTCTTTCCGCCTGACAGTGGCTGCATTGTTTTAGTTAAGTCTAACCCTTGTGTTCTCTCTGCTCCTTTCCTTCTTGGGACACAGGGTGGGGCTGGGGCAGTGGAACAGGTTCCCTGGTCTCTTTGACCAGGGTGGGTTTAGTGTTGTTTGCTAATTGTAAATATGTGTATAATATTGTAAATATTGTATATTTTGTTCATATTCATTGCATGCCATTGTAGAGTGTAGTTTTGCTTTAAATACAGCTTCCATTTGCTTCATACTGGGCTGGTCTGGCAAAGTTAATGTTGGCTGGGAATTCCAACTGTCCTGGAAGAGGCATTAACAAGACAGCCAAATCTGTTTTGAGCTACTGCCCCTTTCTCCTCCCTCTCTGTTGCAGGGTCCAGATTGAGGTCGAAGAGCCTAATAGGCAGGCGCCATTAAGGCTGCCTGGAGGGGAGTGGAAGCTGAACCTGACCCCCAAGCCTCACGTTTCAGAGAGGCGACTGCACATGTCAGATGCCATGAGACAAGGCGTGTGCAGTTTACTCACCACATAAACATTTTGAATTGGTTGGTAGGATTTGAATGGCTAATGTGCCATTGGGCCGTTCAGTTTACAGAAAGGGAATTTATAGGGGAAGACCTCCTATACTCAAGGCTCCTTACACTCATAGCTTGCATGCTTGTTATTTCTCTTATCTCTCTCCCCCTTTCCTTAATGGGATTCAAGGGTGCGACAAGCACCCTACTTGCTCCTTTCTTCAGGGTAATTAGTTTCTTTTGTTTTAGCAGTGCTCGAGTTTGGCCTCCACCACAGCAGCCTGCCCTCTCATTTCCTGTAATTGGTGGATACTGCCCTTTGGACTATACCTGTGAACTCAAAACATCTCTTCATTTAGCAAAGGTTTTGGTAGTTAGCAGCTCTGCAGTTTGTGAGCAAAATATGCTATTTTACCTGCTTATTTCTCAGGTTTACAGCTTGTTACCTCTTAGTTACCTCCATTGTGAACTCGAGGTGGTCCGTCTATGCCACCTGAGGCAGCACTGCTGTTTGGTTTTGTGCGCATAGGGAGATTCCAGTTTGTTCCTCTGTGTTCCTCTGTATTGCAAGTTCTGATTGTTCTAGACTGTTATTCTACTGTTTATCAGCCATCTACCGTGTGTATTCAACCTGACATTGACTGGGCAAATGAAGCAGAATAAAATCGGCTTGGGGGAAAAAAAATTATATTTAATAAATAATATTAATATTTTGTAATATTTCTGGCCAGTAAATCTATATAAACTCAACCAACAGATTCTACGCAGAAAAGTAGAAAAATATACATAAATCACTATTTGATATAAAAAGGAAAACAAAAAGATTATTCTAAACAAATTCATTGGGTAAATATCTGGAATAAGACAAGCTGTACCATAACAATTCTTCCCTTTTTTCTTCTCTTCTGATCTCTGGCTGTTTTGCTTCCCTCGGGAGAGATAACCTGCTTATTGGCTGGCTTTGGCTAAGTCTAACCACCTGCTTCTTTCTCTGCTCCTCTCTCTTGTCCCTTGTGTACAGGGGGGTAGTAAGGTAGCCGGGGAGAAGCTAGTAGCTTCCCCTGGTCTTTTGGCCAGGGGTGTTTTCATGTTGTTTGCTAATTGTAAATATTTATATAATATTGTAATTACTGTATATGTTGTGCATATTCATTGCATTCCATCGTAGAGTGTGGATTTTACTTGTAAATGCAGCTTCATTTGCTTCTGACTGAGTTGGTCTGGCAAAAGTTAATGCTGGGGGGAAACTTCAACCCACCACAACCTGATACTCACTAACAGGGAGGGACTGCTTTAAGTGGTGAAGGCTGAGGGCAGCCTTGGCTGTAGCAGTCGTGAGTTGGTGGAGTTCAGGATTTTGTGCGGTAGGAACAGAATCCCAATCAGGATCACAACTTTGGACTACAACAGGGCCAACTTTTGCCTTTTCAAGCGATTGCTAAAGGAAATCTCATGCGACAGGGTGCTAGAAGGCAAAGGGACCCATGATAGTTGGTTAATATTCAAGGACCACTTCTTCCTAGCTCAACATCAAAGAATTCCAACAATTAGAAAATCGAGAAAGGGACCCAGGAGACCTGCATGGAACTGCTGAGACATCTCAAGTGGAAGAAGCAAATCTACAGATAATGGAAGATGGGACTGGACACTTGGGAGGAATATAAGACTGTTGCCAGAGAATGTAGGGAGGCAAATAGGAAAGCTAAGGCCTCCTTGGAGTTCAACCTTGGAAGGGAGATCAAGGAAAACTAAAGAGCTTCTTCAAATATGTTGCAGGAAAAACTAACACTAGAGGCAATGTGGGCCCACTGCTGAACGAGGTGGGTGCCTTGGTAACAAAGGATGCAAAGAAGGTGGATTTACTAAATCCCTTCTTTGTCTCCATCTATACTGCTGAATACTGTCTTCAGACCCCTGAGTTTTCCTTGATTGATGACAACTGGGTTGATGAGGACTGGGTTAAGGAAGAGTTAATTAATCTTGACATTCATAAATCCATGGGTCCCAATGGCACGCACCCATGGGTGCTGAGGGAGATGGTGGAAGTCATGACCAGATCACACTCAGCCATCTTTAGTAAGTCATGGCACAGAGGAGAGGTGCCTGGGGATTGGAAGAAGGCAGATATCACTACAATCTTCAAAAAGGGTAAGAAGGAGGACCCAAGTAAGTATAGACCTGTCAGCCTCACCTCCAACTGTGGAAAGTTCATAGTATCATAGTATCAGTCAGGGTTGGAAGGGACCACAAGGATCATTGAGTTCCAACCCCCCTGCCATGGGCAGGGACACCCCACACTAGATCAGGCTGGCCAGAGCCTTGTCCAGCCTAGTCTTAAACACCTCCAGTGACGGGGCCTCAACCACCTCCCTGGACAACCCATTCCAGGCTTCACCACTCTCATGGTGAAGAACTTCCTCCTCATTTAATGGAACAATTTATCCTTGTCACTGTTCTTAGGCATATTAAGGGCAGGAGGATCATTAGGAGTAGTCAACATGGTTTTACCAAGGGGAAGTCATGTCTGACCAATCTTCTCTCAGGATGTAACCGGGTGGATAGATGATGATAGAGTTCATTGAGAACTGGTTGAAGGGAAGAAGTCAAAGAGTGGTGGTCAATGGGACAGAGTCTAGTTGGAGGTCTGTATCTAGTGAAGTCCCTCAGGGATCAGTATGGGACCAGTACTACTCAATATATTCATCAAAGATGAGGGCAAAGAGTGCACTGTCAGCAAACTTGCTGATGACACAAAACTGGGTGGAGTGGCTGACACACCAAAGAGTTGTGTTGCCATTCAGTGAAACTTAGACAAGCTGAAGAGTTGGACAGTGAGAAATTTAATGAAATTCAACAAGAGCAAAATGGAGTGTCTTGCACCTGGGAAAGAAAATCCCCAGGTATCAGTGTAGGTTGGGGACTGACCTGCTGGAGAGCAGTGAAGGGGGAAAGGACCTGGGGGTCCTAGTGGATGGAAGGCTGACCATGAGCCAGCAATGTGCTCTTGTGGCCAAGAAGGTCACTGCCATTCTGGGGTGTACTAGGAAGGGATGCAGTTAGTAGGTTGTGAGAGGTTCTCCTCCCCCTTTGCTCTGGTGAGACCTCACCCATATCCAGTTTTGGACAGGGATCTATTGGAGAGAGTCCAACGGAGAGCTACCAGGATGATTAAGGGACTGGAGCATGTGCCCTATTAGGAGAAACTGAGAGACCAACCAGTGGCTCTTTAGTCTGGAGAAGAGAAGACCGAGGGGGAATTTAATAAATGTTTATAAACATCTGAGGACTGGGTGTCAAGAGGGAGGGGGCATAGAATCATAGAATCAATAAGATTGGAAAAGGCCTCTAAGATCATCAAGTCCAACCTGTCACCACAGACCTCATGACTACTAAACCATGGCACTAAGTGCCACGTCCAATTGCTTCTTGAACATCTCCAGGGATGGTGAGTCCACCACCTCCCCAGGCAGCACATTCCAACAGCTACTACCTCTCTCTGTGAAGAACCTTCTCCCCACCTCTAGCCTAAACCTCTCATAGCACAGTTTGAAACTATGTTCTCTTGTTCTGGTGCTGATTGCCTGGGAGAAGAGACCAACCCCCACCTGGCTACAAGCTCCTTTCAGGTAGTTGTAGAGAGCAAGATGGTCTCAACTGAGCCTCCTCCAGGCTAAACAATCCCAGCTCCCTCAGCCCCTCCTCACAGAGCTTGTGCTTGAGGCACCAGCCTCATTGCCCTTCTCTGGACACGTTCAAGAGTCAAAATGTCCTTCTTAAATTGAGAACCCCAGAACTGGACAGAGGACTCAAGGTGTGGCCTAAGCAGTGCTGAGTACAGGGGCACAATGACTTCCCTGCTCCTGCTGGCCACACTATTTCTGATGCAGGCCATCAGGATGCCACTGGTCTTCTTGGCCACCTGCTCATACTGCTGGCTCATGTTCAGCTTACTATCGACCAGTACCCCCAGGTCCCTTTCTGTTTGGCTGCTCTCCAGCCACTCTGACACCAGCCTGTAGCACTGCATGGGGTTATTGTGGCCAAAGTGCCACATCCAGAACTTGGACTTGTTGAATGTCATCATGTTGGACTCTGCCCATCTGTCCAGCCTGTCAAGGTTCCTCTGCAGAGACCTTCTGCCCTCTAAGTGATAAACACCTGCTCTCAACTTGGTGTCATCTGCAAATTTACTAATGGTGGACTCAATCCCCTCATCCAGATCATCAATGAAGATATTAAACAGGATGGGACTCAGCACTAATCCCTGGGGGACACTACTAGTGACTGTCTGCCAGCTGGATGTGGCACCATTCACCACCACTCTCTGTGCTCCGCCCTCCAGCCAGTTCCTAACCCAGTGCAGAGTGCTGCTGTCCAAGCCATGGGCTGCCAGCTTGGCCAGGAGTTTGCTGTGGGGAATGGTGTCAAAGGCCTTGCTGAAGTTCAGATAGACTACATCCATAGCCTTTCCCACATCCACCAGGCTCTTCTCCATTGCACACTGTGATAGGACAAAGGGTAATGGATATAAACTACAACACAGGAGATTCCATCTCAGCATAAGGAGGAACTACTTCACTCTGAGGGTCACAGAGCACTGGAACAGGCTCCCCAGGGTGGTTGTGGAGTCTCTTTCTCTGGAGACTTTCAAGACCCATCTGGATGCATTCCTGTGCAACGTGTGCTAGATTCTATGGTCCTGGCAGGGGGGTTGGACTAGATGAGCTTCAGAGGTCCCTTGCAACTCCTAACATTCTGTGATTCTGTGATTCCGTGGTATGTTCCAAAGGCTAAACAGATAAAAATGAAATACTGTAAGCTTAAGCATTCAATTCTTGCTAGACCCTGCCAAGAGTCTAACAAAAACACAATAACTCATTTATGAAGTCACAAAACTGTTAGTGGAGTACATTTCCTATAAACTGAACTAGCTTATAGTTAACATATATTTGAAAAATACAGCCAGAGGCTATTAAATGAAACCATAGAAGTGAACTTCTTTCATCAGCCTATGTTTTGTACACTTTGAACACTATCCAAAAATTATAAGCCACTGTTTGAAAAAATACATCAGTGGAGATGGAGAAATGATCTCTCTATTACAAATGTACAGGCTCAAAAAGTTCACATCCTAAATATACCAGATATGGCATCTTGTTGCTTATTCAAAAGTTTTATTGTTTTTATTTTAATTTCTAACCCTTTTCCTGAAGATTAATTCTTTGCAAAATCATCAAATTGCCAAATCATTTTGGTTGGACAAAACCTTTGAGATCATTGCACCCAACAAAGTCTGCAAAGTCTGGTGCTAAACCAGTGCTTTAATTTAGCCCTTTCCATTTTATTATACAGAAAATTATGCTATCTCTGATTTAGAGGAAATTATTTTCTATTATCCATATACACCATGGTCTATATATGCAAATAATGAAATTCAATGTGCCCTTAGAATTGTGTGACTTTATATATGCCTGTGGCTGCTTAGTCTCTGAATTACATGATTTTTTTGTTTAGCATGCTGCTGCACTTCATGATCTTTGTATTTAAAATGCTGCTTAGACAGGCTCCAAATGTTGTGTGTGTTTACAAATGTAAGAAAATATATGTAATATGAGAGGAAATACATATTTCTGAATGTTAGGATAGCTTGGCTATGCCAATACCATAAATAATAATTCAGAATAAGGAAAAATCACTCTCATTAGAAATGAGCATCTTTGTTGCTGTGTATATACAATACAATACAATACAATACAATACACCAGGTTGGAAGAGACCTTCAAGATCATCGCGTCCAACCCATCAACCAATCCAACCCACCTAAATACAATACAGTACAATACAACCCTCCTAAACAACTAAAAAAACTAAACTGTGGCACCAAGCACCCCATCAAGCCTCTTCTTCAACACCTCCAATGAAGGTGACTCCACCACTTCCACAGGCAGCTGATTCCAGTGGGCAATCACTCTCTCGGTATAGAACTTCTTCCTAAGATCCAGTCTAAACCTGCCCTGGCGCAGCCTGAGACTGTGTCCTCTTGTTCTGGTACTGGCTGCCTGGGAGAAGAGACCAACCTCTGCCTGGCTACAACCTCCCTTCAGGTAGTTGTAGAGAACAATAAGGTCACCCCTGAGTCTCCTCCTCTCCAGGCTAAGCAACCCCAGCTCCCTCAGCCTCTCCTCATAGGGCTTGTGTTTCAAACCACTCACCAACTTTGTTGCCATTCTCTGGACATGCTCCAGTAAGACAACATCTTTCCTAAACTGAGGGGCCCAGAACTGGACACAGTACTCAAGGTGCGGCCTAACCAGTGCTGTGTACAGGGGCAGAATGACCTCCCTGCTCCTGCTGGCCACACTGTTTCTGATGCAGGCTAGGATGCCATTGGCCTTCTTGACTGCCTGGGCACACTGCAGGCTCATGTTCAGCCTCCCATCAACCAGCACCCCCAGGTCCCTCTCTGCCTGGCCGCTCTCCAAACTCCGACCCCAGCCTGTGGCTCTGCATGGGGTTGTTGTGGCCAATGTGCAGAACCCGGCACTTGGATGTGTTCAATCTCATGCCGTTGGATTCTGCCCATCTGTCCAGCCTGTTGAGGTCCCTCTGCAAAGCCTCTCTGCCCTCCAGCAGATCATCTACTGCCCCCAGCTTGGTGTCGTCCGCAAATTTACTGATGATGGACTCGATGCCCTCATCCAGATCATCAATAAAGATGTTGAAGAGCATGGGGCCCAGCACCGATCCCTGGGGCACACCACTAGTGACTGGTCGCCAGCCGGATGTGGCACCATTCACCACCACTCTCTGGGCTCGGTCCTCCAGCCAGTTCCTAACCCAACACAGTGTGCTCCCATCCAAGCCATGGGCTGCCAGCTTGGCCAGGGGATTGCTGTGGGGGACGGTGTCAAAGGCCTTGCTGAGGTCCAGGTAGACCACATCCACAGGCCTCCCCACATCCACCAGGCGGGTCACCTGATCATAGAAGGAGATCAGGTTGGTCAGGCAGGACCTGCCCTTCCTAAAGCCATGCTGGCTAGGCCTGAGCCCTTGGCCATCCTGGAAGTGTTGCGTGATCGCACTCAAGATGACCTGTTCCATAATCTTGCCTGGCACTGAGGTCAGGCTGACAGGCCTATAATTCCCTGGCTCATCCAACCGGCCCTTCTTGTGGATGGGCACCACACTGGCCAGCTTCCAGTCTTCTGGGACCTCTCCAGTGAGCCAGGACTGCTGAAAAATGATGGAGAGTGGCTTGGCCAGCTCATCTGCCAGCTCTCTCAGCACCCTAGGATGGATCCCATCCGGTCCCATGGCCTTGTGGGGGTCCAAGCGGCTCAGAAGATCTCTAACTACCTCCTGGAGGAGCGGGAAACCATGCAGCTCCCTGGCTCCTTCTGCCAGCTCTGCAGACGAGCTGTCTGGAAGATGTTCTGCCATGCTAGGATAGATTGAGGCAAAGAAGGTGTTAAGTACCTCTGCCTTTTCCTCATCCTTTGTTACAACGTTCCCCTCCGTGTCAACCAAGGAGTGGAGGTTGTCCTTGCCCTTCCTCTTGCTATTGATGTATTTATAGAAGGACTTTTTGTTGTCCTTCACAGCAGAGGCCAGTCTAAGTTCTAAATGCGCTTTTGCCTCCCTCGTTTTCTTCCTGCATGTCCTAGCAACATCCCTAAACATTCCATAGGTTGCCTCCCCCTTCTTCCAGAGATGGTACACCCTCTTTTTTTCCCTTAGTTCTATTAAGAGTTCATTACCCAACCAGGCTGGCCATCTGCCCCGGCGGCTCATCTTCCGGGACACTGGCACAGCCTGTTCCTGAACCATCAAGAGTTCTTCTTTGAAGCAGCTCCAGCTCTCCTGGACCCCTTTATTTTTAAGGGCTGTATCCCAGGGAACCTTCTGAGTTAGTTCCCTGAGTAGCCTGAAGTCTGCCCTCCTGAAGTCCAGAGTGGAGGTCTTCTTGCTACCCCTCTTGGCTTGACTGAATACCGAAAACTCAATTATCTCGTGGTCACTGGTGCCTAAACACCCTCCGACCACCACATCCCCCACCAGCCCTTCCCTGTTGGTGAAGAGGAGGTCAAGCATAGCCTTACCCCTGGTAGGTTCACGCAGCACCTGGGATAAGAAGCTGTCCTCCATACACTCCAGAAACCTCCTAGGCTGCCTTCTTTCTGCTGTGTTGAGATCCCAGCAGATATCAGGCAGGTTGAAGTCACCCATGAGAATGAGGTCAGGTGATCTTGAGACAGCCTTAAGGTGCCTATAGAATGCCTCATCTACATCTTCCTCCTGGTTGGGTGGTCTATAACAGACTCCAACCAGGATGTCTGCCCTCCCGAACTTCCCTCTAATTCTCCCCCACAAGCACTCAACCCGATCACCCCTGATCTCCATCTAGTGCTTCCCCTGATGTACAGGGCCACCCCTCCACCCCTTCTTCCTTGCCTGTCCCTCCTGAACAGCCTGTAGCCGTCAATTGCAGCGCTCCAGTCATGTGAGTCGTCCCACCACGTCTCTGTGATGGCAACTACATCATAACTTTCCTGCTGCAACAGGGCTTCTAGCTCCTCTTGTTTATTGCCCATGCTTCGTGCATTAGTGTACATGCACTGAAGCTGGGCTGCTGGTTTCACCTCTAGCTCTAGCTTATCTCCCCCAGACTCCTGCCTGAGGCGACTGGTTCCAGCCCCTTCCCCCTTCGAAGCTAGTTTAAAGCCCTATCAATGAGACCTGTCAATTCTCTTCCCAGAATCTTTTTCCCTTTGGGGGACAGGCCATTCTCGTATACTGTGACCTTTCCCCTCCTCTGGGACAGATGTAGTCCATCTGTTACCAGCTGACCTGGTGCAGTAAAAAGTTCTCCAAGATCAAAAAACCCAAAAATTCTTTTGACTGCATATTGTACTGTTAGAGTGCCATCAATACTCTAGAAACACTCAGCACCTCCCGGGATGGGAATTTCAAGTATTTGGAACCCATTTTCTACAATAAAACACAACATTAGATTAGTATTATATTCTGGGGTGTTTTAAATACATGAAATCAAAGCCTTACTTTAAGATTTTCTTGTTTTATATTCTGGTAAGACTGTTGCTCTGTCACATAAAAATTACTCTACTTCCACTATCAAACCATTTATTTAAATTCCCTTTTCAATGTTTTTTCCAGCAAGTATCTTTTTAATTGTAATTTGTTCTTTGAGGGAACAACTTTTGCCATTGTACTGGCAAACCAGCCTCAAATGTACTGTGATACTGTGATCTCTCTGGCTTGTATGTTCTCTTGACGTTAATAAACTCATTTACAATTTGTTTAAGTTTGATATCCGATGGGGAATCACTTACACAAAACGTTGGTAATACTAATGATGTGAACACTTTAGGTAGAGGAAGGATTCGATCTAGAGTAACTACACTCCTGATATCAAACTCAAAGTTGAAGGGAGAGCAAGGAGCTGCAATTCCTGATTCAATAACAAGGTGGGTCTCCTTTGCTCCCTGGTGGAGCCAAGGCAGAGGGGGAGAAGGAAATTAATGTCCAATACACTTTATGAAGTCAATAATCAGAATCACTTACGAAGCAATATTCAGTCTGGAGATTCTGAAGCAGTCCAAGACATGGTGTTGAGAGCAGCAGTCAGGAAAGTTTATAATCCAGAATTCTGTTCTCAGTATACTTTTGTAAAGCCAAGGAAAAGTAAAAATAGGATCCAAGCACGTTGCCCAACACTGGAAGCAAAACTGGAGTACACGTGGTGGATGCTGGAGGAGGGGGATGGGCGAGTAGCACACACCTCGACAGCTGGAGACGAGCCGGAACCAAAGGGAAAAAAAGGGCTGGGTTACTAAGAACCCCTCTATTTAACTGCTTTTTTGAAACAAAACTGACCACCGGCAGAAAAGTGATTTGAAACTTAGCCAATCACCTTCTGGGCATCAGTACAGCGGTGAGTGGTCAGGATACCTGCCAAACAGGTTTGGCTGGCTTTTTGATGGTACATGTTTTCTTTTGCCTATCTCCCCCGACTTCTTAGGACTCTTACTGAAACCTGTTTTGGGTCTGATCATGCCCAACCAGGACAATACTACATACACTTGTCATGGTGAGGTGAATCTGTTCTCAAGCATGGATGGGTTTTGGCATTTTTTTTAATAGATGTTGTAGCCAAGAGGAATGAAATGTGGATGCCTAAAGAAAAAAAAAATTCTTAAAGTTTGTTAAAATCACACACACCTTCTTTGTTATAAACTTATGAAAGAAAGGCTCAAGCAAGCCAGAATTGTTTTCAGATTGGCTACTGGATCTCTACCTCAGAGTAAACTGAATCTTTTGGAAACACATTCCTCCCTGATGCACATCATTTGGGAACTCATTCCTTCCTCCCCCCCCCCAGATACTGTACTCTCATAATTCTCTGTTTACCTTTCACCTCCTTTCTTCGCTACCTGGATTTATTCACTTCTTGGCAACACAACAGTATGTTTCATCTTGGTGTACAGCTTCTTTCTTCAAATCTTTAGATTGAAATTCAATGAACTGCTTAAGACATTTTCAGCTATGATATGAACACATTTTTTTCTGTATGTTTTCTGAGTAGGGGAAAAAAAAAAACTTCCTTCATACAGAAGAGGCAAATCATATTCATTGTAAAATTGATACATTTCTCAGAATCACACAATCATAGAGTAAATCCATTTGGAATTCATTTCAAGCATAACTCAGTACCACCCTTGACCCATCTCTGAAGGTTCAACAGTAAACCATGTCCATATGCAACAGGTCCACACTGCACTTGAATACCTTATAGATGAATCCACCACTGCACTGGGCAGACCATTCCAATGTTTGATAACCCTTTCAGTGAAGAAATATTTCCTAATATCCAGCCTAAACATCCTCTGGCACAGCTTGTGACCCTTTTCTCAAGTCCTATTGCTCGTCATCAAGGAGAAGGGTCTAGACCCCTCCTCTCTCCAATCCCCCATTGGGTAGTTATAGACAGCAATGAGGTCTCCTCTCAGCCTCCTCTTCTCTAGACTGAGCAAGCCCAGCTCCTTCAGATGCTTTCTGTAGGTCATGTGTTCCAGGCCCTTCATGAGCCTAACCCTAACCCTAACCCTAACCCTAACCCTAACCCTAACCCTAACCCTAACCCTAACCCTAACCCATGACCCTTGTTGTCCTTCAGGTTTTGCCTGATACATATTCTGCATATTGAAATTTTACCTAAAATAAATATTTTCCGGAGGGAAAGGCTTTTCTAGTGCTGCTAGCGCATTCATTGCTAACCAGAATATTTTTAATTTTCTCCAAATGACCATTTTTTCTTAACCATTCTAATTTTACTGCTGCAATGAAGGCAAATGACCATTTATTTCCTTAAGAAGAGACTTCTATGGAGGTATTCAATAATATCATTCTATGTACTGCCCAGTTTCCTCAGAAATATTGTTTTCTAAATGCACTTACAAAACATTTCTATTGCCTTTGATGTGCTGTAATTGATGTATAGTAATTTCAAACGGTAACTGTTTCAGATAAATCAGTAAGTGAAATGGTTTAGGGGATTACAATGACATTCTCTTTAACCAAAGAGGCGATATTTCATATGCCATACCTGCAAGAGAACAGACTTATAGTAGTAGCAAGTTGACATGAAAAAAGCAAAGACTTTACTGCTTATGAATTATCTCCATGCTAAACAGGTGCTTTTCATTTCAGTGAAACCATTTATATGAATGATGTTGTGGCCATAAAGGGCTATTTTATCATGAACCACAGGTTCATTTTAGAAACAAAACTGCTGTTTATTCACAAACATTTAAACACAGAAGAAGAACAAAAGCAGGCTAAAAAATATTCTTGGTCACTCTTCACATATATTCTCTGTTTCGGTATCTGTGTTTCCTAGCAAAAATAATGATTTTTCAAAACCATGATAGGTAGAATCAGTTTGCCTTGTAAATACTCACATCTGTTCAATGAATTCATACTTCCAGAATAAAATGTCAAACTTGAACTGGGTGGGGAATGTGTAATTTCAAGGAGATTTTACCTTCTCATATTAATCACAGGTTGAAATCATTCAGGTTGGAAAAGACTACATGGCACCCAGGAACAAGGAACCCCTGTACTGCCCCTGAAGCAGGTGCATCGGGAGACACATGAAGAAAGAGTCCCCGGCGCTCCTGCCACCAGACTAACAATAACAAAAAAGATGAGGGAAGGTGGAAGCATGTTCCTGCTTGGAGTTGGAGGCATCCCCCTCTCCTTCCTACATCCCCCCTCCCCTCATACACAATTACTTAGTACGTATGAGGCTCTGGAGGTAGAGAGGAATGAAGATGGAGACAAGGATCCATCCAGTGAGTCACCCAGGGCCTGTCATTCACGCCCACACCTTAGGACTTCTTCAAAGAGGAAGAAAAGTGGGGGTGACTCTGGCCTTGTAGAACATGTGTGAAGCTCTGCAGGAGGAACTGGTTATGAGCAAGGATGAGGGAAGGCCAGAAGTACAGCCAAGGCAAACTTGCCCCAGGTCAGCCATAAAAACTGACCCTCAAAAGAAAAATTAATATTGTAGTAGGAGACTCCCTGATGAGGGAAGCAGAAAGCCTGATATGCAGACCTAACCACTCTACAGGGGAGTCTGCTGTCTTCCTGGTGCCTGGCTAAAGGACATCATAGGAAAACTTCTCACCTTTGTGAGGCCTTTGGATTATTACCCACTCTTGGTCTTTCAGGTGGGTAGTGATGATGAAGCAGTGAAAGGCTTAGAATTGAAAGAGATTTCAGGGCCTTGGGACAATTGGTAAAGTGATCAGAAGCTCAGGCTGTGTTTTCCTCCATCCTCCTGACATCAGTGATGGATGAGAGAATGTACAGGAAGAGCCAAGGGGTCAGTTCATAGCTCTGGGACTGGTGCTGTTGACAGGGCTTTGGGTTTTACAATCACAGCCCAGTATATAGGGCTCCAGATCTGTGAGTAACAAATTAATTGCACCTGTCTCAGATGGAGATAAGAAATCTGGGGCAGGAGTTGGCAGGGCTCATTAATAGGACTTTAAACTAGATTTGAAGGGCAAAGGGATTAATAATGTCAGGGGTTAACAATGTCATTCCTGTCTGTGACACAGAGTGGGGCAGCACAGCAAGGGCAGAGGGAGGCAATACTAATAAGGGCTCTCAACTTGTTGCTCTGAGTCAAGCCAGGGACAATGCACCAAGACAACCCAAGGAAATCAAAGGAGATTTGCCTAGGAGGGTGACACAGCCAGCAAATTCACACAGCTTGGGCAATAAACAGGATGAATTAAGCACCACTGTACTGCTGGAAAGCCATGATATAGTGGCAATTACTGAAACTTGGTGGGATGATTCCAGTGACTGGAATGTAGGGATAGACAGGTGCAAACTCTGTAGGAAGGACAGACAGGGTAGGACAGGAGAAGCTTTTGCCCTCTACATCAGCGACCAGCTGGAATTGGTGGAGCTTACCCCGGAGAAGGATGATGAGCTAGTTGAGAGCACATGGGTTAAGATTAAAGGGAAAACAGGGGAAGGTGGTGTTACAGTAGGGATCTGTTACAACCCCCCTGACCATCATAACCAAGCAGATGAGGCCCTACTGGCCTGCATCAGGAACTGTGTGGCCAGCAGGAGCAGGGAGGTCATTCTGCCGCTGTACTCAGCACTGGTTAGGCCACACCTAACCTGTGTCCTGTGTCCAGTTCTGGGTCCCTCAGTTTAGGAAGGATGTTGACTTGCTAGACTGCATCCAGAGAAGGGCAACAAAGTTGGTGAGGAGTTTGGAGCACAAGCCCTATGAGGAGAGGCTGAGGGAGCTGGGGTTGCTTAGCCTGGAGAAGTGGAGGCTCAGGGGTGACCTTCTTGATCTCTACAACTAGCTGAAGGGAGGTTGTAGCCAGGTGGGGGTTGGTCTCTTCTCCCAGGCAATCAGCACCAGAACAAGAGGACACAGTCTCAGGCTGCACCAGGGGAGGTTTAGGCTGGAGGTTAGGAAGAAGTTCTTCATAGAAAGAGTGATTGCCCATTGGAATGGACTGCTTGGGGAAGTGGCGGAGTCATCATCATTGGAGGTGTTTAGGAAGAGACTTGATGGGGTGCTTGGTACCATGGTTTAGTTGATTAGATAGTGTTGGGTGATAGGTTGGACTTGATGATCTCAAAGGTCTCTTCCAACCTGGTCTATTCTATCCTATCCTATTCTATTCTATTCTATTCTATTCTATTCTATTCTATTCTATTCTATTCTATTCTATTCTATATAAGCAGATAGAATTGGCTTTGAATTTGCAGGCCCTGTTCCTCATGGGCAATTTCAATCACCCTGACATCTGCTGAAGGGACAACACAGCAAGGCATCAGCTATCCAGGATGTTCCTGGAATGCACAGATGACAACTTCCTTCTCCAAAGAGTGGATGACCCAACAAGAAAAGATCCTATGCTGGACCTTACTCTCACTAACAGGGAAAGGCTGAAGAGCAATGTGAGGCTCAGGGACAGCCTTGGTTGCAGCGACCATGATGAGCAAGTGGCGCGCAAGTGGTGTTCTGCTCAGTTCCCTCAGTGGCAGGGGAGTACACTGAGAGGAACGGGAGAACCCACACCATCAATAAGTGGCTCAGGGAATGGTGCCAGCGGAGGAACTTTGGTTTCTTTGATCATGGGCCTACTCTTACAGCACCCGACCTGCTGGGTCTTGATGGGGTGCATTTATCTAGAAGGGGCAAGAGAGTCCTAGCACTAGAGTTGGCAGGGCTCATTAGGAGGGCTTTAAACTAGGTCTGAAGGGGGTGGGTGAAGACATCGGTCCCTCTGCAGAGGTAAGAGTAGGGCACAAGGTAGGGTCAACTGAGAGGTTGGGAGCCCAGCTGCAGTGCATGTACACCAATGCACGCAGCCTAGGCAATAAGCAAGAGGAGCTGGAGGTCCTAATCCACCAGGGCAACTATGATATAGTTGCCATCTCAGAAACATGGTGGGACAACACGCACGATTGGAGTGCTACACTGTGGGGTTACAGGCTCTTTAGGAGGGATAGGAGAGGGAGAAGAGGAGGAGGGGTGGCTTTGTATATTAGGGAGACACTTTCTGCCTCAGAACTTGAGGTGGAAGATGAGGGAATTGAGAGCCTGTGGGTTAAAATCAGAGGGCAACCCAACAAACCTGACATCCTGGTTGGAGTCTGTTATAGACCACCCAACCAGGATGAGGAGATTGATGAATTATTCTATAAACAACTGGAGGCTGTCTCAAGATCATCAGATCTTGTCCTCGTGGGTGACTTCAATCTGCCAGATATCTGCTGGGAACTTAATTCAGCAGAGAGAAGGCAGTCCAGAAGATTCCTGGAGCGAATAGAGGACTGCTTCCTAACGCAGCTGTTAAGCGAGCCTACCAGGGGACAGGCTCTGCTTGACCTGCTGCTCTCCAATAGGGAAGGGCTGGTGGGAGATGTGACCGTGGGAGGCTGCCTAGGGTGCAGTGACCACGAGATAGTGAAGTTTTCAATATGCAGGGAGATAGGGAGGAGTACCAACAGAACCCTCACCTTGGACTTCCGGAGGGCAAACTTCAGCCTCTTTAAGAAACTTATTTGTAAAGTTCCCTGGGTACCAACCCTCATGAACCAAGGGGTCCAGGAGGGTTGGACCTACTTCAAACAGGAGCTCTTGAGGGCACAGGAACTGGTGGTCCCCATGTGTCGAAAGATGAGCCGGTGGGGAAGGCGACCGGCCTGGATGAGCAAGCAGCTCCTGGGGGAATTAAGGGAAAAAAAGAGGCTGTATCACCTTTGGAAGGGGGGGAAGGCTTCTCGAGGTAGGTTCAAGGAAGTGGTTAGATTATGTAGGAATAAAATTAGAGAGGCAAAGGCTCAGTTAGAACTGAAACTGGCCACCTCTGTGAAAGAAAATAAAAAGCAATTTTACAAATATATCAACGCTAAAAAGAAGGGCAAGAAGAACCTCCACTCCTTACTGGACCTGGAGGGGAACACGGTGACCGAAGATGAGGAAAAGGCTGAGGTCCTGAACGCCTTCTTTGCCTCCATGTTTAACAGCAAGGCAGGAGTCCAGGATGAGTGGCCTCCTGAGCTGGGTAATAGGGTCGGGGAGCAGTGTAATGCCCCAGAAATCCATGAGGAATTAGTTCGGGACCTGCTGAGCCACTTGGACACCCACAAGTCCATGGGACCGGATGGGATCCATCCTAGGGTGCTGAGAGAGCTGGCAGATGAGCTGGCCAAGCCGCTCTCCATCATTTTCCTCCAGTCCTGGCTCACTGGAGAGGTCCCAGATGACTGGAAGCTGGCCAATGTGATCCCCATCCACAAGAAGGGACGGATGGAGGAGCCGGAAACTACAGGCCAGTCAGCCTGACCTCAGTGCCAGGGAAAGTGATGGAACAGATTATCCTGGAGGCAATAACTGCGCACCTGAAGGATGGCCAAGGGCTCAGGTCCAGCCAACATGGATTTAGGAAGGGCAGGTCCTGCCTCTCCAACCTGATCTCCTTCTATGATCAGGTGACCCGTCTGGTGGACGTGGGGAGGCCTGTGGATGTAGTCTATCTGGACTTCAGCAAGGCCTTTGACACCGTCCCCCACAGTAAACTGCTGGCTAAACTGTCAGCTCGTGGTTTGGACCGCAACACTCTGTGCTGGGTTAGGAACTGGCTGGAGGGCCAAGCCCAGAGAGTGGTGGTGAATGGTGCCGCGTCCGGCTGGCGGCCAGTCACCAGCGGCGTCCCCCAGGGATCGGTGCTGGGCCCCATCCTCTTTAACATCTTCATTGATGATATGGATGAGGGGGTTGAGTCAGTCATCAGCAAGTTTGCAGATGACACCAAGTTGGGAACAGATGTTAGTCAGTTAGAGGGTAGAAAGGCTCTGCAGAGGGACCTCGACCGACTGGACAGATGGGCAGAGTCCACTGGGATGGCATTTAATAAGTCCAAGTGCCGGGTGCTGCACTTTGGCCACGGCAACCCCATGCCGAGCTACAGGCTGGGGTCAGAGTGGCTGGAGAGCTGCCAAACAGAGAGGGACCTGGGGGTGCTGATTGACACCCACCTAAACATGAGCCAACAGTGTGCCCAGGTGGCCAAGAAGGCCAATGGCATCCTGGCCTGTATTGGGAATAGTGTGGCCAGCAGGAGCAGGGAGGTCATTCTGCCCCTGTACTCTGCATTGGTTAGGCCACACCTTGAGTCCTGTGTCCAGTTCTGGGCCCCTCAGTTTAAGAAGGACATCGAGATACTTGAACGTGTCCAGAAAAGGGCAACAAGGCTGGTGAGAGGCCTTGAGCACAAGCCCTATGAGGAGAGGCTGAGGGAGCTGGGATTGTTTAGCCTGGAGAAGAGAAGGATCAGAGGTGACCTCATTGCCCTCTACAACTACCTGAAAGGTGGTTGTAGACAGGAGGGGGTTCGTCTCTTCTCCCAGGCAACCAGCACCAGAACAAGGGGACACAGTCTCAAGCTGTGCCAGGGGAGGTTTAGACTCGAGGTGAGGAGGAAGTTCTTCACTGAGCGAGTCATTCGTCATTGGAATGGGCTGCCCAGGGAGGTGGTGGAGTCGCCGTCCCTGGAGGTGTTCAAGGGGAGATTGGACGTGGCGCTTGGTGCCATGGTCTAGTTGTGAGGTCTGTTGGGACAGGTTGGACTTGATGATCCTTGGGGTCTCTTCCAACCTTGGTTATACTGTGATACTGTGATACTGTGAGCCAGAATTTAAGTTACTCAGGGCATCTAGGAGGATGCATCTCAAGCTTAAGGCCCTGGACTTCATGTATGCAGACTTTGATGGCTTCAGGGATCTGCTGGCCAAAGTATCATGGGACAAAGCCCCGGAGGGAAGGGGGAGCCCAGGACAGGTGGATGTTCAAGGATCACCTTCACTGTGACCAGGAGCAAAGTGTTCCAACTAAGAGGAAAGGTGGAAAGAATGTTAGGAGACCTGCCTGGATGAGCAAGGGAGCTCCTAGACATGCTGTGGTCTTTTTTTCTGCACATATGACAGCAAGGTTTGTGGGAGTCAGTGGAGATGCTGGGTTTGCCTTTCTGGTTTTGTGCTGTATTTTTCCTGTATTTCACTCTGCTTCTTCTGCTAATAGGCTAAGATAAGGTAATCATTAGATTATTAGACAAGCATTGTATTATAGATTGTTAGATTAATTAGATTATTAGCTAAGGTAATAATGTTAAACTCTTATCTCTTTATCCCAACCCTGAGTTCTGTGTGTTACTCTTCTCCCCCCTTTGTGTTGGGGCAGCCTGCAGGTTAGCCCTTGCACTAAACCATTATAAACCCCTATTACAAGAAAGATGTAGACATGCTGGAACATAGCCAGAGAAGGACTTGTGGGTGCTGGTGGATGAGAAGCTTAACATGAGCACCAGTGTACACTTGCAGCCCAGAAAGCAAATCACATCTTGGGCTGCTTCAAGAGAAGCATAGCCAGCAGGTTGAGGGACATGATTTTCCCCCTCTGTTCTGCTCTGGTGAGCCCCCACCTGGAGTACTGCATCCAGTTCTGGAGCCCCTATTGCAAGAAAGATATTTACATCCTGGAATGTGTCCAGAAAACGGCCATGAGGATGATCAGAGCGCTGGAGTTCCTCTCCTATGAGGACAGACTGAGAGAATTGGGGTTCAGTTTGGAGAAGGCTCTGAGGAGACCTTATTGTGGCTTTCCACTATCTGAAGAGGGTTTACAAGGAAGCTGGTGAGGGACTATTTAGGGTGTCAGGTAGAGATAGGACTAGGGGGAATGGATCCAAGCTAGAGGAGGGTAGATTTAGATTAGACGTTAGGAAGAAGTTCTTCACCATAAGGGTGGTAAGACACTGGAGCAGGTTGCCCAGGGAGGTGGCAGAAGCCCCTGGTTCATGTTAATATTCAACTCAAATATTCTGCATTGTCACTGTAGTGGAAACTACTCTGGGAGTTTCGTTTCTTCCTTCTGAAGGTTCTTTAAAAAAAAACCAAAAAAACAAAAACTTGAACACAGTTCCATCAATATTGTCTATCTAGGATTTATAAACATGGTTCAGTCTGCAGGAATTGTGTGTCAGGGCAATGAAGTACTACATTCATATAGTACGCACATGCTGGGCTAAGAATAGGCTGTGCTGTGGTCATTATGCAATACTAAAACAAGATAAAACCTATCCATTTACCTTTGTGTGGAAATGGAGAAAAAGTATATACAAGCTCTGTGACCTCAGTGATTAAGCACAAAACTATGGGGAAGAATTTAAAAATATTTCTTATTCTTGGAAAAAGATAGAAACTGAAACATTGAGTATAGCAGAGGTACTACAATGTTAGCACACTGTCACATCTTTTATGAAGATCAGGTTTTATGGACCGTTTACAATGACAGAGCACCTCACTCACTAGGGTCTTTCAGTTCTGACATCCTAGTGAGAAGACTGCTATTTGAAGAAGACATTTGAAAAAGAGTGACATTTGAAGTTGTAACCAAACAATTATCCTTTGGGAAGTGGATAAAACCTTCTTTTTTTTTTTTTATTATATTGAAGTGACATTTATCTCATTTCAGTTGTTCTTTCCACTAAATGGGTTTTAAATCCAAAGCTCAGAAGTCAAAGAAATGTTTCTGAGTCAGAAAACAACAAGACTGGCTTGACACCATCTGGAAAGATGAACTGGGTATGGGCGGTGACAACACAACACAAGGTTCTTGGCCAGCAGCCAGTGACAGGATTGCAACCGCCTGAGGATATCAGGATAGAGTAGGGTATACAGGAGTCTATGACTGCCCTGGTTGCATAGTTTTCCTTATCTGAGTGCCACCAGGCACATCTCCAAAATGACATCTGGGTCTCACAGCAGTCTCAGAATACATGTCTCCATCCTGGACATCTCATCATTGAGGAACTCAGTCAGCATTCACATATATTGCCCTACAAAGACTTACTTCTAGCCAGTACCCACAGCCATATCAATGAACTGGATGGTTCTGTTGGTAGCAAACTGACTGCATTACTAGAGCTACAGCAAGGCAGCCTCAACTATGGCTGTAGGATCACTGTTTCCAAAATGCTGCTCCAGTGCAGGGAACTGAGAACACAGGGCCTAAGGCCAGGGATGTTGCTCTCTGCCAGGGGGATTCCTAGCTAGACCATCCTGGAGGACTAGGAAATGACTGCTGAGGATGGGTTAATGTTGGTTATGCAGGCCAGACATTTTCTCACCTGACTAATAACCAAGCAATAAAATTCTTGCTGCCTATGAGAGATTACATCTCAAGCAAACTCCACTACCTCTCCTGGAAGTAAATTCTGGTGGTTTGAGCCTTAACTGGAAGTTAGGAGCTCAGATGGGGGCAAGGCTGAGAATCTCTTCCCCACTCCCTCCTCCACCCTCCCAACAGAGAGGGAAAAGAAAAAAGAAGGGAAAAAACAAACAAACAAACAAAACAAACAAACAAACAAAACCCCAAAAATAAAAAACACCACCACAACCAGGAAGGAGCAAATCTACCAAGCAATAATTTGGAGTCAGCTTGGAAGTAGAGAGGTAAAGAGTTTTCTTTAAACAAACAAAAAAAAATATATATATATATATAACAATAACAGGTAAGGTTCACAAGGGCAAGGAGTAAGGATGGATGGGAGTGGGACAAGGAAGAATAATACAAAACCAGTCTCTCTGAAGAGGCATGGAGGCAGCAGGGAGAATGATCAGGCCTAACCACGTGGCAGAGGAGCAGGAAAGCAGCCGCAGTAGCTCTCATCCATGAGAGGCAGGAGCCAAAAGGAGACCTAAATAGCTGCAATGCCCTGCATTTTATACCCTAGCTGGGCAGGGAGGAGGGGAGTGGAACAGACTCAGTTTCCCAGGGGGGAAAACGCCCTGAAGGGAGGACAAAGCACCTGCAAGCCTTCCACTCTGGTTTGTTTCTTTTCAGAATGGGTATTAACCCACCACATAAATGCTTTTTATTTTCATGGACAGATTATCCTAACCTGCAGCTTTCTTAATGTCTCTACTCACAGCAACATTGTAGGGACAGACTCTACCTGAAATCATATATGCCATTCTCCCAGTGTGGTGGGTTCCCATTTGGGAAAGTGGCACCAATGAGGAAACTGAAAGCTCGTATAGAACCTGAATCCTTTTTTAGCAAAATAGTGAGTGTTAGTCACTGATATCCCATTTGCAAATCCACATAGAAACATAATTTCTGTATCTGACCTTTTAATTAGCTTTATAAAGTTTCTATCGCAGTAGCTGCATACACTTCTGCATGACTGTCTTAAGCAGACTGAAGAGACTGAAGAGAAAAATGGCAGTAATTTGTACTATAGATCTGTTACCTTCATCCTCAAACTTGGCACTTCAGTATTCTGTCAGCATTATGTTGAAAGCAAGTAACTGACTTGAATATAAACCCCTTAGATTTATGTATTCTGTAATTTCTAAAATTTCATAGATTGGACCACTTAAAAACTTGAAAGAATCAGGTTTTATATAGCAACTGCCAACATAAGGGCTGGTTGTCTGATTTATATCTAGAAATAAATGCTGAAGTTTCAGGGTTGCCAAACCACTCACTTGAAAAACACAGTAACCATAGGAGTGAAAGAAATGGAAGTCCTCAACGTTCAGTCATTCCCTAATGGAGCAATTCTGTGCTATTTACTGTTAACTCCTTCACTGGTTACCTAGCTTATAGAAAAGGAGGAGTGTTTGCTCCTAAGGAATTACTGACTGTGAGTTACACAGTGTCAGTACTTAGTATCACTGAAAAAAATGGGAAAAAATATCTGAGGAGGTGTCAATTGTTAAATAACATGCCTTCTCTGTGATAGCTTCTGTAATTGCATAGTAATCCCTATTTCTTAATGAGGCTGTGAAGATATTGATTTTAAAGTTAGCTAATAATTAATGAAATATATGAACTTCATCCAAATCAAAATTATTGCTAAAAGCTAAATTATATAATGATGTTATATAAGCCAGAGCTAGATCTGTCTGAGAGGGTTGGCATAAGTGAAGACTTATGATCTACTCAGATTACCACCGAAGTCAAGCTGGACACACAGAGAGCTTGAAAAGTAGTTCTTATATATTAAGAAATCAGTCCACTAGGGAAACACTGTTCTAGATGTGTGGATCAGAGATAGCAAATAGATGGGCCCAGGAGAAAACTTTGATAAATGAAAAGGTCTTCACAACAGAGCAAGAGCAAAGGTGTAGAGCGACAGTAGCAATACCTGCAATTCAGCTGGCAAACTAAAAGTGATTTCCAGATTGTAGTGGTTTGAGCCTTAACTGGACGTTAAGAGCTCAGGTGGGGGCAAGGCTGAGAATCTCTCCCCCACTCCCCCCCCTCCTCCCTCCCAACAGAGAGGGGAGAAAAGGAAGGAGCAAATCCACCAAACAATAATGTGGAGTCAGCTTGGAAGTAGAGAGGTAAAGGTTCACAAGGGCAAGGAACAAGGATGGATGGGAGGGGGACAAAAACAAGAGAATAATACAAAACCAGCCTTTCTCTGAGGAAGCGTGGAGGCAGCAGGGAGAAGGATCAGGTCCGACCACGTGGCAGAGGAGCAGGAGGGCAGCTGCAGTAGCTCTCATCCAGCAGAGGCAGGAGCCAGAAAAGCAGGGGCCAACAGCTGCGATGTCCTGCTTTGTATACCCTAGCTGGGCAGGGAGAGGGGAGTGGAACAGACTCAGCTTCCCAGGCGAAAAATGCCCTGTAGGGAGTGAAAAGTACCTGCAAGCCCTCCACCCTGCTTTGTTCTTCTGTTCTCAGAGAAAAGGGTGTTAACCCACCACACAGACAAAACACAAGGAAAAAAATTGTTCCAAAACCACAACTGAAATAGAATGCTGACTAGAAGAGGATATATTCATTGCACTAGAGTGAGATTTTGGTCTTGTGGAAAAGAATAGAAAAAAAAATCTATTAATTTCTGGATGACCTACCATTTTGCATTGATCTAGCCTATAGTGCTATAGATAGATAGATAACAGATAAGCTAATAGTTTACAACTACTTCAGAAATAAAAATATGTCTTGGTGAGTTGGTATCACTATAACCTGGCCTCATTAGTATGTTACCTCTTCCTTCCTATCCCACATGGCAACATCTTTCTACAAAGTGCTCTACTTAAACAAGCAAACTCCAGATGCTAAACTCCTCCTGAGTATTGACTGAACTTCATAGACAAAATCCCACCATGATTCTATATCTAACAAACCCACACCTGAACTGCACTTGTCTCTGGCCTCTCTCTCTTAACAGCAGCCTGGCATCCTCAATCTGATCCAATTTCTGCTGTAGTTTATCAGCCTATTCTGAGGTTGCTGCTACAGCATGGATGCAGGTGTCTTCCAAGATCGCTAGCTGAAACTTCATCCTTGATTTAAAGCATCCTCCCTGCCCTGTGCAGGGAAAATTTTAAAAAAACCCAAAGCCCAGATAGAGATCAATCTGGCTACTACCACAAAAGGCAATAAAAAATATTTCTATAAATACATTCACAACAAAAGGAACACTAAGGAGAATCTCCATCCTATATTTAATTAAAGGGGGGAAAATAGTCACCAAATCTGAGGTATCTAATACTTCCTTTGCCCCAGTCTTTAATAGTGACACTGGTTATTCTCTGAAGCTAGATAACATGGAGCAGAATGAAGCCCCCATAGGCTAAGGGGAAATGGTCAGTGACCTACTGGACCATTTTGATGTACACAAGTCTATAGGGCTGGATGGAATTGTCCCAGGGGTACTGAGGGATTAGTGGGAGTGGTCTCCAAACCACTTTCAATGTTTAGTATCCATCCTGGCTAAACGGGGAGGAACCAGTTGAATGGAGGTTAGCAAATGGACACACATCTAGAAGAATGTTGGAAAGGAGGATCTAGGGAGCTGCAGGCCTGTCAGGTTGATCTTGTGGCCATGGAAGGCTGTGGAACTGTCAACCTGAATATTTGCTTCTGTTATTCAAAACCAACCTGGCTTGTTCTAGTTTCAAAAGGAAAGTGGCTGGAGCAAAGTATCATGTGGCTTGAAGTTCAGATTGTAATATGAGAGGCTTCCTGTTTCAGTTGCTGCTTTTGGATTCTGAATTTTAGGTGCTGGCTTTTGTCCCCAGGGATGGCAGCGAGATGGGTGGGAATTGGTTAGGTCTATATTTTCCACTTTGTGCTGCTTTTATTTATTTATTTTCCCTGCAAACTAAGTTAAGCTAAGGTAATTGTGTTATCTCATTTATATTAAATTCTCAACTCTTTATCTCAACCCAGAGTTTTTTTTTGTGTGTGTTACTTTTCCTTCACTTCTGTGCTGGGGAGAAACAGGCACATTAATCTGTTACAGTATGTTAACCTGTTACAGGAGCAAATAATTTTTAATGTCATCATATGGTACATGCAGGTGTTACAAATAAAGAGGGGTAAGATAGGCAGTTATTTATTACTTTATCTCTGCTATCCATGTAACTATACACAAAAGTTATGAAATATTTTATAGGTTCATATGTTCTGTTGAGAATATCTTCAGAATATAGGAACAGTTACAAATAGTTTGAGAAAATAGTATTTGGAAAAGATAAATTTGAAAGTAGTATGTTACCCCTACTAACAAAAGGCAGATATTTCCCAGAGACTCTAGGAATACTCCAATTTACTCACCACGCTGCTTGCCAATTGTGGGAAATTATTTAGTGTCTCTTTTTATCAGAAAGTCCTCCTGGAACTGCTGCTGCTTATAATCAACACGTTGGGGATAAAAACCCAGGAGAGAGTCCTCTGCGGCTCACCCATTTTAAACATCCAAATGATTACCATCAGTTCTCTGCTAAAAAAAAGGCTTGCCCAGGCTTGCCCTGGCAAAGGGGTCTGTGCCTCACTGTGGTGATTTTGAGGCTCAAGTACCCTTAAGATGACCACAAAGTCCTATATAAAGACAGGTTCCTAAGGGATGGAACAGTTGTTCCAGAATATTGTAACATGTTATTCTGTTCTGATTTCTGGTGTTGTACTATTTAATACAATACAATAAACCAGGTTGAAAGAGACCTTCAAGATCATCGCATCCAACCTATCAACCAATCCAACCCACCCAAACAACTAGATCACGGCACTAAGCCCCCCATCAAGTCTCCTCCTGAACACCTCCAATGATGGTGACTCCACCACCTCCACGGGCAGACCATTCCAATGGGCAATCACTCTTTCTATATAAAACTTCTTCTGAACATCCAGCCTAAACCTCCCCCAGCACAGCTTGAGACTGTGTCCTCTTGATCTGGTACTGGCTGCCTGGGAGAAGAGACCAACCTCCACCTCTCCACAACCTCCCTTCAGGTAGTTGTAGAGAGCAATAAGGTCACCCTTCAGTCTCCTCTTCTCCAGGCTAAGCAACCCCAGCTCCCTCAGCCTTTCCTCATAGGGCTTGTGTTCCAAACCCCTCACCAACTTTGTTGCCCTTCTCTGGACTCGTTCCAGCAACTCAACATCCTTCCCAAACTGAGGGGCCCAGAACTGGACACAGGACTCAAGGTGTGGCCTAACCAGTGCAGTGTACAGGGGCAGAATGACCTCCCTGCTCCTGCTGGCCACACTGTTCCTGATGCAGGCCAGGCAGTGTCTAGCTGATATCACTCCTTTTTTCTCCTCCTTAAACTAACTATTTTACTGTTAATGAAGGGACATATTACACTTACTGTGAAATAATAGCTTATATGCTTTATGTTTGGTCTCATTTAATATATAAGCCCAACACTCCTAAGTATAGAGATCAGGTTTATGACTCCACTGTAATGCGGCTGATACATTGTCTGCTCTTTTACATTCAGGTCCAAATCTGCAGTTTCCCCAAAGAGATCTGACCTCTTTATAAAAGTGCACTGAGATACACATAGGGATATTTTGGATTCTTGTTTGTTCCTTTTTGGTGCTGTTGCAGTGATCAAGTTGATGTTGAAGCAGATGCGTGGAAATCAAATAAATTTCTTGCACCAGCAGGGGTATAAGGTAAAGTACAGTAGTTTTTGAAACAGGAATTTTAGGCTAACTTGTCTGAACACTCTCACACTCTTAAATTTGCACAGTTTAATTATTTAAACACATCAGTAAAATTAATTTTAGATTTAGTTTTTAAAGTGTTAACAGTTACCACTTGCAATTCACAATTGGGGTTTTTCAGCAATTAAGACTACAAGTGCCAGCTATTATATTACTGCCTTCCTACATTTTTTACTCATATTTGGTCAACTTTTGCAAAGCTCAAGGATTTTTTTTGTAGGTTTCTATGAGAAATAGCATACAAATAACATGATATATGGTTTGTTGCAACCTTTGTAAATTAGGGAAAAGGTGATTGGTGATTAAAGATAATTTCACCACTGTTTTCATAGGAAGTTTTACAAGTAGGATTTAACAGTGTGGCTCTTACCTTTAGTAACGATTACTCCTTGCAATTTTAGGAGCTGTTATTGTTGTGGAATCTTATGCAAATACTAAAAGACACAGAACGTTTTCCAAAGCAGAAGCTGTACTACTCATTCTGTGTGCTCATGTTTCTGTGTGAGCATATACATGTGTACAGACATATAGATATTTAGATGTGTTAATATGCATATGTAAGTTTGTATATCTCTACATATAGCCTCAAAAGTTTGCTTTTCTTGAATGAAAGAATGAAATGTCAACTCATTTGCTGCTTGCAAAATCAGTCAAGCCCAGGGCAGGTGTGGTGGGGCAAATGAAGCTGTATTTACAAACAAAATAAATAAAATAAAATAAATCCAGGTTGGAAGAGACTTGGATGTCTTAAATCTCATGCCGTTGGATTCTGCCCATCTGTCCAGCCTGTCGAGGTCCCTCTGCAAAGCCTCTCTTCCCTCCAGCAGATCAACTCCTGCCCCAAGCTTGGTGTCGTCCGCAAATTTACTGATGATGGACTCGATGCCCCCATTACTCTCTGGGCTCGGCCCTCCAGCCAGTTCCTAACCCAACACAGTGTGCTCCCATCCAAGCCATGGGCTGCCAGCTTGGCCAGGAGATTGCTGTGGGGGACGGTGTCAAAGGCCTTGCTGAGGTCCAGGTAGACCACATCCACAGGCCTCCCCACATCAACCAGGCGGGTCACCTGATCATAGAAGGAGATCAGGTTGGTTAGGCAGGACCTGCCCTTCTTAAATCTGTGCTGGCTAGACCTGAGCCCCTGGCCATCCTGTAAGTGCTGTGTGATCGCACTCAAGATGACCTGTTCCATAATCTTGCCTAGCACTGAGGTCAGCCTGACAGGCCTATAATTCCCTGGCTCTTCCAACCGGCCCTTCTTGTGGATGGGCACGACGTTGGCCAGCTTCCAGTCTTCTGGGACCACTCCAGTGAGCCAGGAGTGCTGAAAAATGATGGAGAGCGGCTTGGCCAGCTCATCTGCCAGCTCTCTCAGCACCCTAGGTTGGGTCCCATCCGGTCCCATGGACTTGTGGGGGTTCAAGCGGCTGAGAATATCTCTAACTATCCCATCCTGGAGCAGAGGGAAACTATGCAGCTCCCTGGCTCCTTCTGCCATCTCTGCAGGCCAGCTGTCTGGAAGATGTTCTGCCATGCTAGTATAAATTGAGGCAAAGAAGGTGTTAAGCACCTCTGCCTTTTCTTCATCCTTTGTTGCAACATTCCCCTCCGTGCCCACCAAGGAGTGGAGGTTGTCCTTGCCCTTCCTCTTGCTATTAATATATTTATAGAAGGAATTTTGGTTGTCCTTCACAGCAGAGGCCAGTGTGAGCTCCAAATGTGCTTTTGCCTCCCTAATTTTTTTCCTACAAGACCTAGCAACTTCCCTAAACATTTCATGGTTTGCCTTCCCTTCCTTCCAAAGACGATACATCCTCTTTTTTTCCTTTAGTTCCTTTAGAAGCTCATTGACCATCCAGGCTGGCCATCTGCCCTGGCGGCTCATCTTCTGGCACATTGGCACAGCCTGTTCCTGTGCCTTCAAGAGCTCTTCCTTGAAGCAGGTCCAGCTCTCCTGGATAAAACTCCTGAATAAAACTACAATCTAAAATTAAATTAAATAAATATGTACAAAATACACAACTTATAAACAGCACAAGAACCCCCTGGACAAAACCAGGGGAGCTACTAATAGTTTCCCCTTCCCTGCTCCTTTTCTCCCTGACCCCCACACTCCTGCCTTGTACACACAGTAAAGGGGCTACCTCGCAGCACAAGTGTTGATATTTTATGGTGAATTGAAGCTACTCCATCTTGTTTGATGGAACACAATACAAGAACAAAAAGGTATTAGGTAGGAATGGTTGGCACAAGCAGACTTGTTTCCAGCCAGCTAGATTGTGTTTGGGGCAAGGAAAGAACAGAAACTACATACTTTCTGTGGAAATATAATACCATCCCATCTATTTCCACTTCCCAACACCTTTTCCACTTAGGCAAGAGAGTCCTGGGAAAATTGCTCTGTCTCGTGGGAAGAAAACTGTGACAGTCTCATATGTTTTGATGGGTCAGTGATCCTGAGCCTGTAGGTAGGCATTTCTTGCCTCTCTGCAGCACTAGGAGGTAGTACATCCTCCTCTCAGAACAGGGAAAATACATTTCTTTGGCTAAGACATCAGGGCCAATCCAAATCCCAAGGAGCAATGAGGAAACTCTGGATCAGGGGTCGGAAGAAGAATGAAAGTTTCTAGCATTTAGGCAGGGCAGAGGAGATATCAAATTCTTCTTTCTTCTGGTCCTACCTACCCTTATTACCTAAGTGTAATTATGACAGTTCAGTCTTCTGGGATATCCTCCTTACAGGATCTTAATAGCTTTATTATGAGTCTTCTGATTTAATTTTTTTGTTTGGGGTTGTTGTGGTTTGGTGTTTTTGGTGGTGGTGGTGGTTTTTTTCCCGAAAGTCAAAGGACTGTTATTGGACACATTGTGCAGTTCTAATAAGCGGATACTTTTGTGATGGTTATTGGATCAGTAACTCTAGAGAAGATAGAAATTCAAGCATAGGAATACAAAAGAAGTATCTGTCAGCTAAAGGAGGAGAGGTCAAACATGGACAGTTTATCAAAGTAAATCCCGAGTTCAGTGAAAAGAAAGAGACTGGAAAATGTGATCTGATGGTTGAAATAGGATAGAGCAGAATGACCAGGAAAAGAGGAAAAGAGGAGAAGCTTTTAAAAGAAACTGAGCATAGCAGAAAAAGTGATAGGAGAGATGTATTGTGTGAGAGAGACTGGCCTGAGTCAGAAAAAGTCAAGAGCCGAGGGAGCAATAAAGGTAGTGTCAGATTTGTGAGAAGGAAGGAGAGGACAAGCATTAAAATAAATGACTCTGAAAGAGAGAAATCTTTGATGGTGGTAGGAAGTGGAAGTCTGGAGAAATGTTAGAGATGAGATATAAAAAGAAGAAGGAAGAAACCCCTATACTCTACAGTGGCTTTAATTTCTCAGTAATTACAGTGATATGGTACTAAATTGGAGCCCTTTCAATTTAGAATGGAGTATGTCAGTGAAGGATAAATTAAACATTTGTTATCCAAAAATATTGCAAGTGGTCAGTTAAAAAGTTAAATACATCTTGTGCAACTTCCATGGGGTTTCACTTGCAATACCACACCAGTTACACAAATCTTTCTATTCATAAAACATACTTGTATAAGCATTACCATTCACAAAAAACTCATTCTTGAAAGATGACAAAGAATTCTTTGTACAGGGCTTTATAAAACAATTATAACAGGTGAAAAACATCTGCATTCCTTTTTCATTATGTCTTAGGCACTTCCGGGAACAATAAAGCTACTGAGATCCTTACATACCTAACCAGTGCCATGCAATTTAGAGCCTGACAAGCTAGTCAGACCTCAGATCAACTGAGGGAGAATAAAGTCTTCATTGTTAATCCAGACGGAAAACTTGCAGCTGCTATGTGTCTACCTAAATACAGGGGAAATGGAGATCATTATATTCATCATAAAGCCTGCTAATTTGTGCATCCTACCACTTCTAGGCACAGCAAACTGTACAGGGTGAAAAGAAGTGCAGATTTCAATTTAGGTTATGTATAGGCAGTTGGAGAAGAGCAGGGGACCATGATCATGGCAATCTGTCTCCTGTAGATTAATGTCTGGTACAGGCAGGTATGTTATAAACTATAGCTTAATATAAATAACCTCTCTGTGTTTCCCTAATTTTCACTAATGCTTTTGTGTGTTTGTAAGAGGGTTCACAGTAGATATAGGGGGTTTGTTTAAAAATGTTGCTTCTGACCCAGATAATGTCAAAATGTCTGAATGAAGGCTATGCTCTTTTTAAAAACAAAATCTCTAAGGTAATGCAAATGCACATTGTGGGGAAATTCCAGCTGAGAAAATGAGGTCTTATATTTCTAAAACCATATACATGTCAATAGCCTTTTATTCTCCAGTTTTAAATGCAATTGCAGCTCAGCTTGGAATGAATTCCTGAAATAATAAAATACCCTGAGTAGCAGTTAATGAGTCTTCTAGATATTTTACTCTCCCACCCTGCCCTGCAAAAAAAAAAAACAGGGGAAAAGAAAAAATGAAGTGAAAAAAAGTTGAGGAGAGAATGGAATGAGGAAGGGAGGCAGAAGATAAAAGTGAAAGTCATATCCTTTTCTTTAATGTATTATTGGAACATGGTGCAAAAATATGCTGGTCTCCTAAAAGGCATTAAAACTTAAATGTGTGTGAAGGTTTTGTATAAATGTATCTCAGCCCAATTTTGTATGACAAATTATTTCCAGGTAATTAAGAATATTTATGATTTTTTTCTTTGGTTGGAACTTTCTTCTATTTCCAGATTTCTTTTAAGCTAATGTTTCCTATAAAGCCTGAACAGCCGTCATTTTGAAAAAATTCTGTCTTAGTCATGTGAACTTCTGCTCACAACCATCTTTACCTGATAAAGTTAACATGTGCATAGTGCAGCCTTTATCTTCAGTGTTTGTACATTTCTGAGGTATCATTATTTCATTCTGGAGTTACCCTGTTGCACCCCTAGTCTTTCTTGGAAAAACTCCAAGAAACTGTTTCTATTATTCAAAACAATATAGATTAATATCACAGTGATCGTGAGCTGCAGCATTTCTTTTTTTTCCTTTCCTTTCCT
Source organism: Colaptes auratus (assembly GCA_015227895.2). Classification (NCBI taxonomy): domain Eukaryota; kingdom Metazoa; phylum Chordata; class Aves; order Piciformes; family Picidae; genus Colaptes; species Colaptes auratus. The sequence continues at coordinate 47,996,446 of CM026897.1, read as the reverse complement.
TGCTGTCTCCTCTCCCAGCTTTCCCCTCTTAGCATGAAATTCTACACTCCTGAGTAAATTAAATATAAATGGTTCAATTGCCCAGCCATATTTCTAGGGTGGAGAACAGAGTTCCTGAAAAAACAATATTCTAGCAACTGCTTAAGAAGCTAAAGGATTGTAATGCAGTGAATCCATGAAAAGAAGATGCAAGCGTGTACAGTGTGAATGCCTTGTGAAGATTCAGAAATGTGAATTTAGTTTGTCAGTGGAGGTGTTTTTGTGGAAATGAGCAATTGCAGTAAGAACCAACTTTCTCAGTTTCACACAAAGCAGGAGGTAGTTGCTCATACTATTCAATATGTTCTATTTCCCTTTGAGTGTTTTTTCCCCTTAGGGGAATTTAGGATCTTTCTAGCTAACTTATGGAGGGTCTGTTCATTAGTTAAACCTTTAATCTTTCCTTAGTTTATGTCACAGCCCAAACATAAATTCCACGTTTTATCTGTTTCTCATCAAACTGCATTTCTGTCATTGTTTGTAAGCCTGAGGATAGACAAAATGGTAAAATCGTGCTTCAGAGTTTGAAAGAAAAGAATAAAGATAAAAACAATCTCCTCAGGACTTAGTACCTCTGGTGGTTGATTAGTCCCTGCAGTAAGGAAAATTAAATTTTGTGGTTGAGACCCAGCATGCTTGGATGGTTTAATAATGCTGTGGCCATCATCCAATGGCTGACAACCAAGAACTGAGGTACTTTCTGTTCTTTACTCGCTCATGCAACACCTGAAAATCCTGGGGCAAATCAAACAGTAAATTAAAGCTCAAAAAACCCCGCACCTGCAAAGCATGTATAAGGAACTAATTTTAATGCTTTCAAGCTGAAGTCACTGGGACAGGAGCCCCCAAAAAAGAGCAACAAAGATATCTTGGCAACTTCTTAAAGCACCTTTTTTCCAATTTGTTGTAGCTCCAACTGTGTTTGCTGTTTTAATGTATTTCTGTTTCCAGTGCCTGTAGCAGTCAGAGATAGCTATTAAATAAGTTACACAAAACATTTCCAAAAGTCAATCAGTGATTATGACTAAAGATAGACATGAAGTCTGCGGCCTCTCAAAAGTAGTTGTGTGAGGAATTTCCTCCTGACAGCTAAACCCAGGCTATTACCCATTGTTCACATTGTGCTGCATCTTAACTGGTCAGGGCATGATTTGCCCAACACACCCATCACCTGTACATCAGGGCTTTGCCAGAGGATGACTTATTGATAGTCAGGCCTGCGAAAAGAAAAATGCTTTTGTTACCTGGCAAATGAGAAGTCAGCTATAATGGCATTGTCTCTGTTATTCTGAAGATAGAAAGTATGAAAGGTTCAGTGAAGTGCAAGATCTGGTTTGGATTATTTAATTCTTAAAACACAAATAATATTAAATTACATGGGTTTGATGGGTGGACCACTAGATGGATAAAGCACTGGCGTGATGGTCGCACCCAAAGAGTGGCTGTCAATGGGTCCATGTCCCAGTGGAGGCCAGTGACAAGCGGAGTCCCTCAGGGATCAGTCCTGGGACCAGTCTTGTTCAACATCTTTGTGGGTGACATGGACAGTGGAATCGAGTGCACCCTCAGCAAGTTTGCTGATGACACCAAGCTGTGTGGTGCAGCAGACACGCTGGAGGGAAGGGATGCCATCCAGAGGGACCTTGAGAGGCTGGAGAGGTGGGCACAAGCCAACCTCATGAGCTTCAACAAGACCAAGTGCAGGGTCCTGCATCTGGGTAGAAGCAATCCCAGGCACAAATCCAGGCTGGGCAGTGACTGGCTGGAGAGCAGCCCTGAGGAGAGAGACTTGGGGGTGCTGGTGGACGAGAAGCTCAACAGGAGCTCTCAATGTGCAGTTGCAGCCCAGAAAGCCAATCAGATCCTGGGCTGCATCAGGAGAAGTGTGGCCAGCAGGTCAAGGGGGGTGATTCTCCCCCTCTACTCATCCCTGGTGAGACCCCACCTGGAGCACTGCATCCAGTTCTGGAGCCCCTATTACAAAAGGCATTTGGAGGTGCTGGAAGGTGTCCAGAGAAGGGCCACGAGGATGATCAGAGGGCTGGAGCACCTCTCCTATGAGGACAGACTGAAGGAGTTGGGGCTGTTCAGTCTGGAGAAGAGAAGGCTCTGAGGTGACCTCATTGTGGCCTTCCAGTATCTGAAGGGGGCCTCCAAGAAGGCTGGGGAGGGACTTTTCAGGCTATCAGGTAGTGATAGGACTAGGGGGAATGGAATGAAGCTGGAGGTGGGGAGATTCAGGCTGGATGTGAGGAGGAAGTTCTTCACCATGAGAATGGTGAAGCCCTGGAATGGGTTATCCAGGGAGGTGGTTGAGGCCCCATCTCTGGAGGTGTTTAAGACCAGGCCAGATGAGGCTCTGGCCAGCCTGATCTAGTGTGGGGTGTCCCTGCCCATGGCAGGGGGGTTGGAACTAGATGATCCTTGTGATCCCTTCCAACCCTGACTGAAACTATGAAACTATGAAACTATATGTGTTTTTGCTACATTATTTTTAATAAAAAGCACAGGAAGTTTGGATGAAAGAAAAACAGCCATTTTATACTTCTGTGCTTAGAACATGGTGGATATTTTTCTTCCTAAGGCAAATACCTTCAAACTGACAGTTTTTTCAAGTTCTGGTTGGAATTTTGCCACTTGTCCTTTAATGATGTATTCACAGAGGATAAAGGTGACATTTTCTTTTGGACCAGATATATCCTCAGAATAATCTCCTATAATATCGAAGAAATAGCTCTCATCTTAATTTTGTTCTAGTTTAGATTTAGGATCCTGTCACAGAGCAGTTTTATTTTCTTACTTGTAATTTGTTTTATTCATGGCAGTATAGTACCAGAAAGCTGTTGACTTAAGGACTGTATTCTTCCACAGTTTCTTGTTAATGTATTGCTTGATTCAGGTTTGGGGGCAGGAGAGAAGTTGGTCACCTTACTTTAATGTAAGTCTTCTCAGCCAAACCTACAGTTAATAGATTTTGAAATTGCTTTCCTGCCTTTGAATTTTGTTTATCAGGACTGATTGGGAAGAAAACCCTCCACAATCATGTTGTTCTGCTTGTTGTCCTGCCTCTGCCACCACATCTAACAGTTTTGAAGTGAGTGGTGAGCTTAAGAAAAGCCGAGAGAGGTGAATAATGTCTTCATCAACCTTTGTGACTGAAGGGGGAAGACAGAATGAAAATCTTAAATCTGAAGGATAAGCAATTATAATTTGGTCCCCTTTCTGCATTGAGATGACACCCCATCAAGAAATCTGAAGTGAAGTCAGAGACTACCTTGAATCTTTTATAGTTGGTGCTAAGCCTGGCTAAGCAATCTCAAAACAGATGCAGAACAAAGCTGAAAAAAGTGTGCATGTGAAACTCAAAACCAAAACCAAAACAAAACCCCAAAGGAAAAAAAACAAACAAACAAACAAACAAAAAACCCCAACCCAAACAAAGGATATTGGGAGATGTGTATTTGTGAATATAAAACACAGGATTGTAGAAATGAGCTGAGTTTTTTAAAGTTGTTCCCTGAAGATATTTCTACACTATACAACTGGAAAGCCCTACATTAGGAAGTAACTGAAACCAAACTCAGATTTTACCTTCAAAAGCCTTTCTGCTTCTTTATGGAGCTGTATTCATGGGTTTGTGCTCAGCAGATCCACAGGCTTAAAATGTTTAAAAACTCATTCTGGAGATGAACTTTCTAGTTTAATACTAATTATTATTACCTATATAGGTATTTGTCTCATTCTTTCCTTATAGTCCAACCTTTGCTCCAGAAAAGATTCTTAGAATTGCTTTTTTTAACAGGGATTTAATGTCATCCTCCATTTTCAGTGTGCCTCAAAAACAGAACAGTGAAAGTGATGTTCTTAAGGTTGTACAAAACTCACATGACACAGATTAAAATTTCTGCCCTGATTGCAAGTGAACAAATGACCTGATGTGACATTTTTTTCTGGGTTAGCCAGTCTATCTTTTGCGGTGACTTCTGCACCTCAGGAGTCTAGTAGATATATCAGAAACAAATGACTACCCAGAGGAAAGCAAAAGATATCAGCTCCCAGGGAAGTTAGTGTGTAAAGCAATCTTTCCTCCACATCTACATCTGGACCAAAATACTGCAATTTGAAAATGACACAAACTTCCCCTACCCCCCACCCCCCTCTTTCTCATGTCAAAGTGGTGGGGTTTTTCAATTTAATCTCTTTGTTGATTTCACTGAGAGTTTCAATAATCAAGCGGCAAGATTTCAATATTCTGTTCTGGCATGTTTTGACCAGTTTAGATAATGTTCTTGTACTTTTATCCAGCCTACTCTTCCTCATTTATGTTTTACCATAATATTAGTCCTGATTTCTCTGCCACTCAGAATGGTTGATGTTGTACATGCTCTCAAGGGCATTTGCTAGTGCTGTCATTCCTTGAACTCACAGAACTATTGGTCACGCTGTTTTCACAAGGGTGACTTGCATTCAGCCTAGAATGAAGTCCTGTACATGCCCACCAGATAAAATGTGCTTGTCATGAAAGAAGTATATGTAGAGCCTCTTAAGTATTCATCCAACATAATTAGATACACCCTGGTTCATCTAAGTATTATCCAAAGGCTAAATATCTAAAGCCTTAATTTGAAAAAGCTCATTAAATTCAAATACAGTTAAAATTGTTGAAAACAATGTAAGCAGAAATAGTGGATTCTCCATGAAAACCAAAAATAAAAGTGTTTGAGTCTGAAGCTATAAATCATAAAATTGACTTGTGTATTTGTCCTACTTTTGAAGTAAGTCTGACTACTTAATTAAAAAAAAAAGAAAAGAAAATAAAAGAAACTTGTGCATGCTTGCTAACTTAATACTGCAATTTTCTTTCAAGTTCAGTGGATCTGAAGTACTTAAAAGAGAATGTAATAAAAAGAACTGCTTGATTTAGGATCCCAGCACATAGATCTACAGTCAGCTTGAGACAAACTCTGGGTGTAATACTTTTCCACAAAGCATTTAACTCTTCTAATTGTACATCATATAAGCAAATAAACCACCATCACAAGAACTCTCAAAATGTGTATATATGATATTTGTTATCACGACCAATACAATTTACTACCCATAGGTAAATGACTCTTAATAAACTCCTGGCCAAGCTATCAACCCATGGCTTGGACAGGAGCACACTGCGTTGGGTTAGGAACTGGCTGGAGAGCCAAGGCCAGAGAGTGGTGGTGAATGGTGCCACATCCAGCTGGCGGCCAGTCAGTCGTGGTGTGCCCCAAGGATCAGTGCTGGGCCCCATGCTCTTCAACATCTTTATTGGTGATCTGGATGAGGGCATTGAGTCCATCATCAGTAAATTTGCAGACAACACCAAGCTGGGGACAGGAGTTGATCTGCTGGAGGGAAGAGAGGCTTTGCAGAGGGGCCTCAACAGGCTGGACAGATGGGCAGAATTCAACAGCATGAGATTGAACACATCCAAGTGCCGGGTTCTGCACATTGGCCACAGCAACCCCATGCAGTGCTACAAGCTGGGGTCAGAGTGGCTGGAGAGCGGCCAGGCAGAGAGGGACCTGGGGGTGCTGGTTGATGGGAGGCTGAACATGAGCCTGCAGTGTGCCCAGGCAGCCAAGAAGGCCAATTGCATCCTGGCCTGCATCAGGAACAGTGTGGTCAGCAGGAGCAGGGAGGTCATTCTGCCCCTGTACACAGCACTGGTTAGGCCACACCTTGAGTCCTGTGTCCAGTTCTGGGCCCCTCAGTTTAGGAAGGATGCTGACTTGCTGGAACGTGTCCAGAGAAGGGCAACAAAGCTGGTGAGGGGTTTGGAACACAAGCCCTATGAGAAAAGGCTGAGGGAGCTGGGGTTGTTTAGCCTGGAGAAGAGTAGGCTCAGGGGAGATCTTATTGCTCTCTACAACTACCTGAAGGGAGGTTGTAGCCAGGCAGAGGTTCGTCTCTTCTCCCAGGTAGCCAGCATCAGAACAAGACGCCACCATCTCAAGCTGTGCCAGGGGAGGTTTAGACTGGATGTTAGGAAGAAGTTCTATACAGAGAGTGTGATTGCCCATTGGAATTGGCTACCCTTGGAGGTGGTGGAGTCACCTTCATTGGAGGTGTTCAGGAGGAGACTTGATGAGGTGCTTGGTTGCATGGTTTAGTTGTTTAGGTGGGTTGGATTGGTTGATAGGTTGGACGCAATGATCTTGAAGGTCTCTTTCAACCTGGTGTATTGTATTGTATTGTGTTGTATATGCCAGCTCTCTCAGCATCCTAGGATGGATCCCATGGACTTGTGGGGATCCAAGTGGCTGAGCAGGTCTCTAATTACTTCCTCCTGGATTACTGCTCCCTGACTCCATCTGCCAGCTCCGAAGGCCAGCGGTCTGGAAGACATTCTGTCCTGCTATTAAAAATTGAGGCAAAGAAGGTGTTAAGTACCTCTGCCTTTTCCTCATCTTTTGTTACAATATTCCCCTCCATGTCCACTAAAGAGTGAAGCTTGTCCTTGCCTCTCCTTTTGCCATTAATGTATTTATAAAAGTATTTTTTATTGTCTTTCACAGCAGTTGCCAGTCTAAATATTTTTTTTCCTCATGTCTCTAATTTTTTTCCTCATGACCTAGCAACATCCTTAAACATTTCCTGGGTGTCTCAGTCCGGAGAAGGAAAGAGACTCAGTTCATTTGAATATTCCCATCTTGTGAAATGAGAGGCACAAACAAGGCCAAAATATCAACAGCTAGACTAATTATTACACAAATAAAGTGGATGGATCAGAAGGGGAGAGAGAGAAAATAGAGAGAAGAGAGAGAGAAGAGGAAAGTAATTATTTTACCACACCCCTCACCCCCACAAGACAGTTTGTGGAGGAAAGGTGCTGCAGGAGATGTTGGGTCTGTAGGGAAAGGTTATACAATACAATACAATACAATACAATACAATACAATACACCACCAGGTTGGAAGAGACCTTCAAGATCATCGCTGAGGCTTTGGCTGTAGAAGCGATGTCCTCTGGGCAGCCTCTTCAGCTCCATGAGTTACAGCAGGCAGAACTTAGGGCACGGAGAGAGGGTTCTGCTTTCTCCAGGCTCCATGGTGATGTCTCTGTCATTTTTCCTCTCCTGGTATTCTCTCCATTTTCCTTCTCAGTGGCATTGTCCTTCTCCTGTGTTTTTCTTCATCTGTGTTTTCCTTCTGTGTTTTTTCTTCTCCTGAGCCAGTAGTTGCTCAAGTCTTTTACACAGTTTTTAGTCCTTAGGTATGTGTCCAAGTATTGTCCCTCAGGAAATCAGGGGTCAAGTGGTGAATCTATTGTCTCACCATTCTCCCCTTTCCGGGGTACCTGAGGGGTGGAGATCTTGTCTTATGCATATTCCCAAAGGTGGCCTCGGTCCATTGTTGTCAGTCCAGATGTGGTCCAGTGAGCATTGTTTGCACCTTCCCAAGCGTCGTTTCAGTGGCTCTGCCCAATACACATCAGCTATTGTCTGGGCAAGGAGCAAAGGTGATTTTATCTTTGTTGAGTCACATCAGGACACATCAGGACATACACCCTCTTTTTTTCCCTTAATTTGTTCAGAAGTTCATTGCCCAGCCAGGCTGGCCATCTACCCCAGCGGCTCATCTTCTGGCACATTGGCACAGCCTGTTCCTGTGCCTTCAAGATTTCTTTCTTGAAGTAGGTCCAGCCCTCCTGGACTCCTTTTTTTTTTGAGGGCTGTTTCTGGCTCTGTAGAGGGACCTTGACTGACTGGACAGATGGGCAGAGTCCAATAGGGTGGCATTCAATAAATCCAAGTGCCAGATGCTGCACTTTGGCCACAACAACCCCATGCAGAGCTACAAGCTGGGGTTGGAGTGGCTGGAGAGCTCCCAAACAGAAAGGGACCTGGGGGTGCTGACTGACAGCCGTCTAAACATGAGCCAGCGGAGTGCCCAGGTGGCCAAAAAGGCCAATGGCATCCTGGCCTGCACCAAGAATAATGTGGCCAGCAGGAGCAGGGAGGTCATTATGCCCCTGTACTCTGCACTGGTTAGGCCACACCTTGAGTCCTGTGTCCAGTTCTGGGCACCTCAGTTTAAGAAGGACATTGAGACCCTTGAACATGACCAGAGAAGGGCAACAAGACTGGGGAGAGGCCTTGAGCACAAGCCCTATGAGGAGAGGCTGAGGGAGTTGGGATTGTTTAGCCTGGAGAAGAGGAGGCTCAGGGGAGACATTATTGCTCTCTAAAACTACCTGAAGGGTGGTTGTAGCCAGGAAAGGGTTGGTCTCTTCTCCCAAGAAACCATCACCAGAACAAGAGGACACAGTCTCAAGCTGTGTCAGGGGAAGTTTAGGCTGGAGGTGGGGAGAAAGTTCTTCACTGAGGGAGTCATTCGTCATTGGAATGGGCTGCCCAGGGAGGTGGTGGAGTCACCGTCCCTGGAGGTGTTCAAGAGGGGACTGGACATGGCATTTGGTGCCATGGTTTAGTTATGAGGTCTGTGGTGACAGATTGGACTTGATGACCTTTGAGGTCTCTTCCAACCTTGGTGATTCTGTGATTTTGTGATTCCCAAGGTACATTCTGAGTTAGTTCCTTAAGTAACCTGAAGTCCACCCTCCAGAAGTCCAGAGTGGAGGTTCTGTTGCTGCCTCTCTTACCTTGACTATATATTGAAAACTCAATTATCTCATAGTCACTGGACCCCAGACATTCTCCAACCACATCTCCCACCAGCCCTTCTCTATTTGTAAAAATGAGGTCAAGCAAAGCCTTACCCCTGGTAGGCTGACAGAGCAGCTGGGATGAGAAGCTATCCTCCATACACTCTATGAACCTTCTGGACTGCCTCCTTTCTCTGCTGTGCTGAGTTCCCAGCAGATATCAGGTGGGTTAAAATCACCCATAAGAACAAGGTCTGGTGATCTTGAGACAGCCTCTAGCTGCCTATAAAATAATTCATCAACCTCTTCATCCTAGTTGGGTGGTCTATAGCAGACTCCAACCAGGATGTCAGTCTTCTTAGCCTTCCCTCTAATTCTCACCCACAGGCACTCAACCTGATCATCCTTAATCTCTAGTTCCATGGTGTCTAGTGCCTTCCTGATGTACAGGGCCACCCCTCCACCTCTTCTGCCTTGCCTGTCTCTCCTGAAGAGCCTGTAGCCATCGATTGCAGTGCTCCAGTCATGTGAGTCATCCCACCACGTTTCTGTGATGGCAACTACAACATAACTTTCCTGCTGTAACAAGGCTTGCAGCTCCTCTTGTTTGTTACCTATACTGTATGCACTAGTGTGCATGCACTTCATCTGGGCTGCTGGTTTCACCCCTGACTCCAGCTTACCACCCTCAGACTCCTGTCTGAGGGGACTGGTTTCAGCCCCTCCCCCCTTCAAATATAGTTTAAAGCCCTGTCAACAAGACCTGTCACCTCCCTTCCTAGAACTCTTTTCCCTCTGTGGGATAGGCTGTTCTCATGCATTCAGTCATGGTTCAGGGGTTTGATACCTAAAAACAGGTATACAAGTCAAATCTTAAGAATGTTTTTTAAAATCCATGTGAAATTCTCATCCAGATTTTTTGAGCAGTCATGCACGCTTACATTTACCAGTGTTGCCTAAAATTAATTCCTATTTTTTATGCTGTATTCTTCCACAGTAATTCATCTGCATCTGAATTCCAACCAAGAAATTCCAACCAAAAAAGAGGCCTTGATGCCACTTTCCCATTCACTTCTGAAACCTCAGCAGTTGTTTTTCATTTCTACTTTAGCTGAGAAGGATAAAAAGAATATTAAAGAAGCTGTGAAAGTCATATTTTCATTTGTGTTTTATGAGGAACATGCACTGTTCCATGTCAACATCACAGCAAATCCTTCTCCAGTAATGAGGCTAACTTTTTACATAACAATATTTCTGAAAGTCAAGTGATAGTGTTAACTAAATTTGTATCAAAACACATGGGAAAATTATACAAGTGTATCAACTCTACTAGTATCTCACCTCTGACTGGTATTCTCCACTCGCTACTTTTGTTCCAGGGGGAGGCTTACTGTGAATACAATCCATGTTCTGCAAGCTTTCTATGGTTGCATCACTGCACATTAAACTGCTTAATTTAATACAATACAATACAATACAATACACCAGGTTGGAAGAGACCTTCAAGATCATCACGTCCAACCCATCAACCAATCCAACCCACCTAAATACAATACATTACAATACAATACAATACAATACAATACAATACAACCCACCCCACCTAAACAACTAAACCGTGGCACCAAGCACCTCATCAAGCCTCTTCCTGAATACCTCCAATGAAGGTGACTCCACCACCTCCACGGGCAGCCGATTCCAATGGGCAATCACACTCTCTGTATAGAACTTCTTCCTAACATCCAGTCTAAACCTCCCCTGGCACAGCTTGAGACTGTGTCCTCTTGTTCTGGTACTGGCTGCCTGGGAGGAGACCAACCTCTGCCTGGCTACAACCTTCAGGTAGTTGTAGAGAGCAATAAGGTCACCCCTCAGTCTCCTCTTCTCCAGGCTAAGCAACCCCAGCTCCCTCAGCCTCTCCTCATAGGGCTTGTCTTCCAAACCCCCTCACCAACTTTGTTGCCCTTCTCTGGACACAGTCCAGCAAGACAACATCCTTCCTAAACTGAAGGGCCCAGAATTGGACACAGGACTCAAGGTGTGGCCTAACTAGTGCTGTGTACAGGGGCAGAATGACCTCCCTGCTCCTGCTGGCCACACTGTTCCTGATGCAGGCCAGGATGCCACTGGCCTTCTTGGCTGCCTGGGCACACTGCAGGCTCATGTTCAGCCTCCCATCAACCAGCACCCCCAGGTCCCTCTCTGCCTGGCCGCTCTCCAGCCACTCTGACCCCAGCTTGTAGCACTGCATGGGGTTGCTGTGGCCAATGTGCAGAACCCGGCACTTGGATGTGTTCAATCTTATGCTGTTGAATTCTGCCCATCTGTCCAGCCTGTTGAGGCCCCTCTGCAAAGCCTCTCTGCCCTCCAGCAGATCAACTCCTGTCCCCAGCTTGGCGTCATCCGCAAATTTACTGATAATGGACTCAATGCCCTCATCCACATCATCAATAAAGATGATGAAGAGCATGGGGCCCAGCACTGATCCTTGGGGCACACCACGACTGACTGGCCACCAGCTGGATGTGGCACCATTCACCACCACTCTCTGGCCTTGGCTCTCCAGCCAGTTCCTAACCCAATGCAGTGTGATCCTGTCCAAGCCATGGGAGCCCCTGTACTCAGCACTGGTAAGGCCATACCTTGAGTCCTGTGTCCAGTTCTGGGCCCCACAGTTTAGGGAAGATGTTGACTTGCTGGAACATGTCCAGAGAATGACAACAAAGCTGGAGAGAGGTCTTGGACACAAGCTCTATGATGAGAAGCTGAGGGAACTGGGGTTGTTTAGCCTGGAGAAGAGGAGGCTCAGGGGAGATCTTATTGCTGTCTACAACTACCTGAACGGAGGTTGTATCCAGGTGGGGGTTGGTCTCTTCTCCCTGGTAGCCAGTACCAGATCAAGAGGACACAGTCTCAAGCTGTTCTGGGGGAGGTTTAAGCTGAAAGAGTGATTGCCCATTGGAATGGGCTGCCCGGTGAGGTGGTGGAGTCACCGTCACTGGACTTGTGTAAGAGGAAACTGGATGAAGCATCTGGTGACATGGTTTAGTTGATTTTATGGTGTTGGGTGATGATTTGGACTTGATGATCCTAAAGGTCTTTTCCAACCTGGTTAATTCTATTGTATTCTAACAACTGCTTCAGCTTAATCTACATAATCAAGAGTTATTACTTTAAAAAATGGCCCTTGCCATTATATTATAAATAATAAAATCTCAGCCAGCTTTCCTTTAAATTTTCTTTTCCAAAGAATCATTTGTTAGAAACACATTTCTGAGATAGATACATAGATATAATGTGCCACTGTAATACACTGTGCAAACATTAATTCTCAAAAATTAAACTAAAGATTTTTTTTTCAGGAGATTCAGATTTAGGACCATTAAAATGTAGTGACATTATTAAGAATATTAGCACTAGAACAGAATTTTTAACTTGTTGATTTTTACACCATAACCCTATAAGACAAATGAAAAGCCATGATTTGACTTTTGCTAAAATTACTTTTCAGTCCTCCTAAATGAAAAATTAAAGCATAACTTAATGAAATAAACTAATAAAAATATAGACACATGCAAAGCATTATTAAAATAAATATAAATTATTACATAAATGTACTATTTGTTCTTCAGATAATTAAGCCATCTCCATTACTTCCAGTGATTGGGGATTTGATTTATTTGGACTGAAGCTGGCAGTCCAGCTGTTTTCTTCCATGTTTCTATTTTTCACACATTCAAGCCCTCAAGAAAAGATTGTACCTTCATAAGCATTGTCATACACTATTTATGGCTTCTACATTTTTTGGTTTTCTTGTGATAGTCATGAGAAAGTTAAGAAGCTTTCAGATTGCTAAAAATCTACAAAATCAATTTAGTGTGTTTATTTAGTCAATTAAATATATACATTTAATTAATATTTAGCTGTTAGCAGGTATTTTATGAACATGAGACTGACATTGTGTTTAAACCTGTCACTTAGAAACTATGGTCATCATTTTTAATTGTGGATATTTAAAATTAACCTCTGAGAATTTTTCTGTGTGCACAGAGAATTAAAGTATTTCACCATAAATTTTAGGTATTCACAGCATCTAAAGTCATGCTGCTTACTTTACTGCCCAAAAAACTACATTAAAAACCTCCTATTAAAAAAACCCCAACAACCACCAAACAAAACAATCAAGTTCTGTTATTGTCTGTAAAGCTGAGGGAATAGAAAGCAAACTTCTAAATGGGATTTCTACACCAAATCTGTGCTTCAGTGAGGTTAGTTTTATCCTCCTTTCTAGCAGATTTTGAGTGTTCATTAAACTATTCCTGTTCATGAAAATGTTTGAAGAAAAGGCAAATGCAGGCACTTTCTGTAGGTTTTGATGAAGTCTCTAATTATACGTATTCTTCATACACATGATTATTGGGTTGGAATGTGACAAAAAAAAAAGCATAATGTCTATTTGCCAGTTAATAAATCTGGCTTGCAGCTTTCTCTTGTTGGATAGAAATCAAGTATTTTTCAATCTGACATTCTTGTGTACAGGCAAATACAAAATTTTCCAGTTTGAAAACATGCAGGAAAAATATTTCAGGTATTGAAAATTTGCTGGACTGGTTCATTGGCTCTCTTCTCACCCTAAAGTGGTTTGTCATCTCCCTTCCCTTGTAGAGGCTGCTTGGGACCTTTTTCGCCCCTGTTTCTGCCTATAAGATGAAAGTCTCTTAACTGGCAAACACACCTCTTATCATCTGACCAGATCAAATACTGGATTCAAGACTAGATGCTTGCAGAAGTGCTGGGATTAGATGTGTGTGAAAACAGTTGATTGATCAAAATGCTTCACAAGTATATTTAGAAAAGTTAAAATCAAGGTGCTTACTTATACCATCATGCTCATTTTGCAATGAATTTAAGAAGCCCCAAATCTAGTGACTACTTTGATTCAAAAGTGTTTTTATCCACATATAGGCAAAGTGAGACAGTACCTTCTTTAAGAATGGAAAATTACTTGTTGGCAGAGTTCCTTGAAAAGATTACTTTCATGTAAACATCCAGTTCTCTTCCTCCTTGAAGGACAGTTTATTTCTTTTTCAGGTAAGGCTCAGGTTATGAGGGATCTGGGTGTGATATTTGTATGCCTTGAGGTAAATGTAATAATACACACCTAAACAGTTTTGCTGAAAGGTAAAGCCTTACCTAATCAAACCAAAAATCACACCACCTGCACCATATGCTGGAGACTTTTAAGACCTAGAAATTGTCCAGAGTAATCAATGATTTTGGAAAAGTCTTTTAGACAAAGCAAAATAACTATTATGGACACTTAGTAATTAGCAGTAAAAAGCTCATGTTCTTTTTGGACAGGCATTGAAAGGAAAATGCATTTGAAGCATTGCATGAGATAAATTATTCTGGACAGTCCTCAAGCTACCAGTATCTTGATTTGTATTGCAATGTTTTGTAGAATATTTTATGCAGTTTAATGTATATGCTTCAAAGAACAAATGCTTTCCTGAATCTGTGTTTGCAGTTAGGACTGGGCAAAAAAATTGAAGATGAATGAATTTTTCCTAATTTTTAAATGAGCTTTTAGAAAATGCAAATGAATAAACAACATAATGAGCGCTGATTGTCTAAGATACTGTTGGTATTCAGAACTTTGTGAGAGCTTTATGGCACTTGCTATGGTTGGCATTGATGATATATTTCACTATAGTCCTGATTGGTCGGCCATGTCATGGTCTGTTCCAAGCTTGCTACAGGGAGTAATAACATGAAGATGACTAGAAACAGAAATAAATATGAAAGTATATTTCTGGAACTAATGAGTAATTGAGTGGTATTAGCTTTTTCATGTGAGATCATTCTATGACTGTTGAACAGAAAGGAAATCTGTTTCATATTAGGTGTTCTTTCCATCCAGTCTCAACTCCCTTCCCTGTCAAAGAAATAGGATATGAATTTTGAACAGTACCTTGAGGACTGACTGACTTTACATAACAAATTTTTGTTCTGTGTATTGAAGACACTGATGAGTAACAAGAAAATTAAATTAAAATCTCTAGAAGTGGATTTATGTAATGAATATGTTTGAACTACAAAGATATCCTCTTTGTTCACCATGACCACAAATCTTAGTCCAAGAGATTTCAAAGGATAACAAGAATATCCTAAATAATTGTTACCAAATCTTTCTAAAACCAGAGGTGGCTCTCAATAGCAATAGACAGTGAAAACTGTCCTGTGGTGATGCGAGTACAGTGTCCACATACACAGTTCCAAGCCAAGATGTTCCAAGCGAAGATGTTACAAGTGAAGATGTTTATTATGTTACACAGTTCAGTTATATATTTTTCTAATGCAGTGTTGTCACACTCTAATTGGCTACCTTTCTACTGACATGTGCTTAAGCGAGGCATACAATTGGTTAATGCTAGCAAACAATCTTTTCAAACACTTTTCAACATATCCAGCCAAATCCTGCCTGGTCTTTCTCTCAGTTATTGATAAGGTGTACATTCCAAGACTCAAGACAAAACAGGTCTGTCCCAAAGCTATCCAAAACCAACCCTTCTTCTACACTGTCCCTCTATTTTTATAAATTAAATCAATTCTCTCTCTGAAATCAGCTGAATCTACACTTTCGTCACTGACCATAAGGTAAGATTTTACCACATAATGTGTATGTGATTTGTAGCCAGTGATAAAAGTCAAGACTCAAAAAAAACCCAACCCACCGGTCAACCAACCAACCAACCAACCAACCAACCAACCAACCAACCAAAAAACATAAAAACAAACACAAAAAAAACCCCCAAACCCCCAAAACCCCCAACCCTCTGTACTTGAGAAATAAATACAATTATTATAAGATGCTTGTTGTTGCCCTTTTTTCCTGACTAATCTAGTTCCTTTATTTCCATATTAAATAAATCTCCGCAACTGTAAACCCTTAATTAACAATTGTGTTGAAAATGCATGATTCATGGAAGAAATAAGCCTATTGTCCCCTAGCTGGATTAGTTTCTGTGAAAGAAAGAAATAATTTTAAAAAGCAACTCAGTGCAAACATAAAGCAGTTCTGCTGCATATGAACCATTTTTATTGTCATTCTTATGACCACAATATATTTAAGATGTAATTTATGGGAAAAAAAGTGGTAAATTCCACCATGTAATAATGAAACATAGATAGGCAGATCATTACTTTTTGTTAAGGTCACTAAGCCAAATTCTGCTCTGATACATATGTACAATGAAGCTGCTTCACCACTTGTGAAGACAGGACATGACCTTCATATGATAACAGAAACCAGGTGATTGTCAAAAGACCATGTGGGTTAATAACTTTCTTTCTCAATGATCACTTCTTCAGAATAATCCCTGTTTTTCTCATTTTTTGGTAGTAGTGGGGATACTGACACAACTCT
This sequence comes from Colaptes auratus, assembly GCA_015227895.2. NCBI lineage: Eukaryota > Metazoa > Chordata > Aves > Piciformes > Picidae > Colaptes > Colaptes auratus. The sequence continues at coordinate 47,980,341 of CM026897.1, read as the reverse complement.
CAGGAGGAAGAAGTAGAAGGAATGAACATAACACAGATAAAAGGGGAGAAAAGCTGCTAAACTCAAGTGCATGTGATGAGGATAAAAGTGATTAATGACTACTACCATCTTGAATATTGTGAATCAGAGAGACCAGAGAAAGTAAAAGAACTAAGGTAAAATAAAAACTACACAAGTATGTAAACTAGTCTGATAATGTTTCTCAATCTTTGCTTACATAACCTGTCTTATGATTTTAGCACAGCAACAAAAAAAATCCCCACTTCTCCCCTTCCTCCTCCCATCTCCTCCCTGCCCTCTTACCAAGAGATAAGAAAGGGAAGGACAAAAAGGCAGACAGAGTTTCCTTAGTTGATTTACACAGAATATTTTACTCCTCCACTACAAAAGTATCAGATTACATCAGTATTTATATGAAACAGAAAGAAAGGGAAAAGAAAAATACCATCCAGATCCCAAAACCAAGCAACAATGCACCCTCACACTCAAGACCCAGAAAGTGAGAGAGCAACCAAGGTTCTCCTGTCCAGGATGGCAAAGCCCTACAGTCATACAATGTCATAAATTCATGATTCTGATAATGCATAATATTCCATTCGTGTGTTTCAAACCGCTACAACCTGTCATAGTTCCACCACTGATTCAGTGCAAAAGGCAGGTCAGGACAGTGTACTGCTTTCTAGCTAAAGTTATCAACCTCATTTTGTATACCTGTTTCTATACCCTTGCCACTGTCCACAGCCTGTAAAGTATACTTAAAGTGTTCTATTTTATTCAGAGCACAGCATGGTAGAAACAGTAGAATAAATCAGGAACATTTCAGGGACTACAAGCACAGCTGGATGTGAAAACTGTAATCCTTACAGCAGGATCTTGCAGCTGCTAACATCACTTGAACAAAGTCTGGGAATTACTGATGTTCAAAGACAGAATTCACAATTACCTTTATCTATCTCACAATCCTATTGATTCCTAGATAAGATTCTGATTGTTCATGATATTACTGAAATCTGTACCCTCGTTTCAAAACATGCATATAGCTCTCAGACTAATGATGCACTGGTATGAGTGTGTTTCAGTAGCACCGAGAACACTTGTCTGTTATCCATTTGGGGGGTAAAAAAAGCGTGTGCATACTTAGTTTGCAGAAGCACATCTATAATAAAAATATGATTATAATTAGCAGATGCAATGAATGTATATTTGTAGCTAACTGCTCTGACATAGAAAAGAAATTAAGATTTCAATAATATCACAGTATCACAGTATCACTAAGGTTGGAAGAGACCTCGAAGATCATCGAGTCCAACCTGTCACCACAGACCCCATGACTAGACCATGGCACCAAGTGTCACGTCCAATCCCCTCTTGAACACCTCCAGGGATGGTGACTCCACCACCTCCCCGGGCAGCCCCATTCCAATGGCGAATCACTCTCTCTGTGAAGAACTTTCTCATCACCTCCAGCCTAAACTTCCCCTGGTGATGCTTGAGCTACCTGGGCACACTGCAGGCTCATGTTCAGCCTCCCATCAACCAGCACCCCCAGGTCCCTCTCTGCCTGACCGCTCTCCAGCCACTCTGACCCCAGCCTGTAACACTGCATGGGGTGGCTGTGGCCAATGTGCAGAACCCGGCACTTGGATGTGTTCAATCTCATGCCCTTGGATTCTGCCCATCTGTCCAGCCTGTCGAGGTCCCTCTGCAAAGCCTCTCTTCCCTCCAGCAGATCACCTTGAGTCCTGTGTCCAGTTCTGGGCCCCTCAGTTTAGGAAGGACATTGAGACACTTGAACGTGTCCAGAGAAGGGCAACAAGGCTGGGGAGAGGCCTTGAGCACAAGCCGTGTGAGGAGAGGCTGAGAGAGCTGGGGTTGTTTAGCCTGGAGAAGAGGAGGCTCAGGGGCGACCTCATTGCTCTCTACAACTACCTGAAGGGTGGCTGTAGCCAGGAAGGGATTGGCCTCTTCTCTCTAGCAACCAGCACCAGAACAAGGGGACAGTCTCAAGCATCACCAGGGGAAGTTTAGGCTGGAGGTGAGGAGAAAGTTCTTTCACTGAGAGAGCTGTAGCCATTGGAATGGGCTGCCCAGGGAGGTGGTGGAGTCACCGTCCCTGGAGGGGTTCAAGAGGGGATTGGACATGGCACTTGGTGCCATGGTCTAGTCATGAGGTCTGTGGTGACAGGTAGGACTCAATGATAGTTTAGTTTATAGTTTCAGTTAGGGTTGGAAGGGATCACAAGGATAATCTAGTTCCAACCCCCCTGCCATAGGCAGGGACACTCTACACTAGATCAGGCTGGCCAGAGCCTCATCCGGCCTGGTCTTAAACACTTCCAGGGATGGGGCCTCAACCACCACCCTGGATAACTCATTCCAGGGCTTCACCACCCTCACAGTGAAGAACTTCCTCCTCACATATAGCCTGAATCTCCCCACCTCCAGCTTCATTCCATTCCCCCTAGTCCTATCACTACCTGAGAGCCTGAAAAGTCCCTCCTCAGCCTTCTTGGAGGCCCCCTTCAGATACTGGAAGGCCACAATGAGGTCACCTTCTGCAGACTGAACAGCCCCAACTCCTTCAGTCTGCCCTCCTCATAGGAGAAGTGCTCCAGCCCTCTGGTCATCCTCGTGGCCCTTCTCTGGACACGTTCCAGCACCTCCAGATCCCTCCTATAACAGGGGCTCCAGAACTGGACACAGCACTCCGGGTGGGGTCTCACCAGAGCTGAGTAGAGGGGGAGAATCACATCCCATGACCTGCTGGCCACACTTCTCCTGATGCAGCCCAGGATCTGATTGGCTTTCCGGGCTGCAAGTGCACATTGAGAGCTCCTGTTGAGCTTCTCGTCCACCAGCACCCCCAAGTCTCTCCCCTCAGGGCTGCTCTCCAGCCAGCCACTGCCCAGCCTGGATTTGTGCCTGGGATTGCCTCCACCCAGATGCAGGACCCTGCACTTAGTCTTGTTGAAGCTCAGGAGGTTGGCTTGTGCCCACCTCTCCAGCCTCTCAAGGTCCCTCTGGATGGCATCCCTTCCCTCCAGCGTGTCTGCTGCAGCACACAGCTTGGTGTCCTCAGCAAACTTGCTGAGGGTGCACTCGATGCCACTGTCCATGTCACCCACAAAGATGTTGAACAAGACTGGTCCCAGGACTGATCCCTGAGGGACTCCGCTTGTCACTGGCCTCCACTGGGACATGGACCCATTGACAGCCACTCTTTGGGTGCGACCATCAAGCCAGTTCTTTATCCATCTAGTGGTCCACCCATCAAACCCATGTGTCACCAGCTTGGAGACCAGGATGTGGTGTGGGACAGTGTCAAAGGCTTTGCTCAGGTCCAGGTAAATGACATCAGTTGCTCGCCCCTCATCTATTAATGTTGTGACCTGTTCATAGAAGGCCACCAGGTTTGTCAGGCAGGATTTGCCCTTGGCAAAGCCATGCTGACTGCTCCCAATCACCTCTTCACTATTCTTCTGAGTCAGTAGTGCCTCCAGGAGGATCTGCTCCATGATCTTTCCGGGCACAGAGGTGAGACTGACTGGCCTGTAGTTCCCTGGTTCCTCCTTCTTACCCTTTTTGAAAATGGGAGCAATGTTTGCCCTTTTCCAGTCTGTGGGGACTTCCCCAGTCTGCCATGACTTTTAGAATAGAATAGAGAGGGGCTTAGCAACCTCATCTGCCAGTTCTCTCAGTACCCATGGGTGTATCCCGTCGGGTCCCATGGACTTGAACACTTTCAGGTTCTTCAGGTGATCACGAACCTGAGCTTCACTTATGAAGGGCAGTTCTTCCTCCCCGTCCCTGGCATCATCTGCCATGACTCCAGGAGTGTGGCTGGAGGCCCTTGCAGTGAAGACTGAGGTAAAGAAGTTATTGAGTACCTCAGCCTTTTCCACATCACTTGTGACCATTTCACCACTTTCCTTTCTGAGGGGGCCCACACCTTCCCTACTCTTCTTCTTGCCATTAATATACCTGTAGAAATTCTTAGTGCTCCCTTTAACCTCCCTGGCTAGATTCAATTCAGACTCTGCTTTGGCTTTCCTAACCAGGCCTCTTGTTGCTTGGGCAGCTTCCTTATATCCTCCCTGTTCTATCTGTCCTTCCCTCCACTTCCTGTAGAGTTTCTTTTTTAAGTAAAAGTGTGTCCAGTAGCTCCTTGTTCATCCAGGCAGGCCTCCTAGCATTCTTCCCTGCTTTTCTCTTTCTTGGTATACATAGCTCCTGGACACAGAGGAGGTGTCCTTGAATACTGACCAGCTGTCCTGTGTCCCTCTTCCCTCCAGGGCTTCGTCCCATGACACTGTGGCTAGCAGATTCCTGAAGTGATCCTGAAGCGATCTTCGAGGTCTCTTCCAACCTTAGTGATACTGTGATACTGTGATACTGTAAACCTTCCCCTGGTGGAGCCTGAGACTGTGTCCTCTTTTTCTGGTGCTGATTTCCTGGGAGAAGAGACCAAACCCCACCTGACTACAATCTCCCTTCAGGTAGTTTCACAGAGCAATTAGGCCTTCCCTGACCCTCCTCTTCTCCAGCGTAAACAATCCCAGCTCCCTCATCCTCTACTCATAGGGCTTATGCTCAAGGCCTCTCACCAGCCTTGTTGCCCTGCTCTGGACACAGACAGCGTTGGCGCATCAGCATGCAGGAGTCCAGGCTGCTGGCTGTGGAGAGTGCTGGAGCCTTGTACTTGGAACGGTGGGGGGAGGAGAAAACACCTGTGTCAGGTGTGACCTAGTGAACTTTCTCCTCAATCTGGTGGCAGAGTTAAAGGATGAAGTGGCTGAGCTGAAGGATGAAGTATCAAGGCTCAGGTCAAAAAGGGAATGCGAAAGGGAGTTAGATATATGGGAGAAGGCTCTGCAGATCTTCCGTGCTGAGGGAAGCATCCCTGGAAACAGGGAGGGATGGATACAGGTCCCTGCCAGGGGTAGCAAGGGAAATCCATCCCGGGCCTCTCCTCTTCCATTGCCCTTGCATAGTAAGTGTGAGGCCCTGCAGGCTGAGGGCAATGTGGATGAGAGGGCTGAGGAGAAGCCATCTGGGGAGATGCCTAAGGCCAAGCAGTCCCCACCAAATATAATGACCAGCTTCTCAAAGAAAAAGAGAAGGGTTATAGTTGTTGGAGACTCTCTTCTGATGGGCACTGAGGGATCCATATGTTGTCCCAACCCATACCACAGGGAGCTCTGCTCCCTACCTGGGGCCTGGGTTAGAGACATCACAAGAAGACTCCCTAAGCTAATCTAGCCCTCTAAGAATAGAATAGAATAGAATGGAATGGAATAGAATAGAATAGAATAGAATAGAATAGAATAGAATAGAATAGAATAGAATAGAATAGAAAACACCAGGTTCAAAGAGACCTTCAAGATCATTGCATCCAACCTATCATCCAACACCACCTAATCAACTAAACCATGCAACCAAGCACCCTATCAAGATGTCTTCTGAGCACCTCCAATGACGGTGACTCCACCACCTCCCAGAGCAGCCCATTCCAATGGGCAATCATTCTCTCTTGCCGTGGAAACCACACGCAAACCAAACAAACCCCAGCGCGTGGCTGAGAGAGCAGGCAGCGGCGAGGCACTCGGCTCTGAGAGCTTGCTTTTGGCTTTGCTTTCCTTGCTTTTTGGGAGGTAAGGACCTGGTGGCTTAGGACCTCCTGGAGAGGGGAGGAGGGGCAGCAGGTGGCGTGGCTGAGGAGAGAGGAGGCAGTGGTGAGGAACTTGGCTCAGCCTTCTCACTGATGGGGGAAAAAAAAAAAGAAAAAAAAAGCGCTGGGTGGAGAGGGTGATTAAGAGGGTGGTTACAGCAACATGGTTACTACTAGAAGTAAGGCTAGTAGAAGAACAGTGGGCACCCAAACAGAGGCCACTCACAAGTATGCAGGTGTTCAGGTAGGTGGCTGCAGTGAGTGCTGGGGCCTGGCACTTGATATGGAGGATGGAAGGAACAACTCTTGTGTCAGATGTGAGCAGATCAGTGATCTGATGAGCATGGTGGCTGAACTAAAAGAAGAGGTAGAAAGGCTAAGAGCTGTAAGAGATAGCAAAAGCAACATTGACTATTTCCAAAATCTAACCTCTACTAAACCAGAACAGGGGGTGACTCTTAGTGGAACAGGGAGTTTGATACCTTCCCATCAGCAAGCCTCTCAGCCTCCCTGCAGTAACCCACAAGGGCAGGGCCAATGGGTGCAGGTCTCTGCCCGACGGAAGAAATGCAGACAGAACAAGCCTGCTACTTTGAACAGCACACTGCCTACAGTGCAGGTACAGAATAGGTATGAGGCTCTGCAGGAGGAACAGGTCATAGGTGAGGACGAGGACTCAAGGAAGACAGAAGCTGCACCAATGACAGGTTGCCTCAGGCCAGCTATCAAAAGTAGTCCGGAAAATAAACCTCGTAGGGTCATCGTTATAGGAGACTCCTTACTGAAGGGAGCAGAGGGCCCAATATGCAGACCAGACCCATTTCATAGGGAGATCTGCTGCCTCCCTGGGGGCCAAGTTAAAGGACATGTAGGCAAAATTCCCAACTCGTGAGTCTTCAGACTACTAACCACTGCTGGTCTTTCAGGTGGGTAGTGACGATGCAACGAGAGGCTCACAATCATTAAAGAGATTTCAGAACCTTGGGGCACCTGCTAAGGGATCAGGAGCTCAGGTTGTGTTCTTGCTACCCTGAACATCAGCGATGGAGACGAGGGAACATGCAGGAAGAGCCAACAGGTCAATTCATGGCTCCGGGGCTGGTGCCATCAACGGATTTGGGTTCTACAATCATGGCTTGGTTTACAAAGCACCAGAGCTGCAAACAACTAATGGGACACACTTGTCCCAGCGGGGGAAAAGGATCCTGGGGCAGGAATGGCAGGGCTCATTGACAAGGCTTTAAACTAGATTTGAAGGGAAGGGGTTAGTAGTCTCCTGCTGGCCTGTGACAAAACAGAGGGGCAGCTCATAGAAAGAAGAGGGATGGAGAGTGTAAGGGCTCTCAACTTGCTGCCCTGAGGCAAAGGACACAAATGACACACCAGGACCATCTGGAAACCAAGGGACTTGGCACAAGAGGACAACAGGGCCAGCCAGCTGAAGTGCTTCTATGCAAAGCAGGCAGCTTGGGCAACAAACAGGATGAATTAATGACCACCGTGCTGCTGGGATGCCATGACATAGTGGGCATTACTGAAACTTGGTGGGATGATTCCCATGACTGGGATGTAGGGATAGATGGGTATAAGCTTTTCAGGAATGATAGGCAGGGAAGGAGAGGAGGAGGTGTTGCCCTCTATGTCAATAATCAGCTGGAATCAGCAGAACTCCAGCTGAGGAGGGATAATGAGATGGTTGAGAGTGTATGGGTTAGAATTAAAGGCAAACAGGGGAAGGAGATATTACTGTGGGGGTCTCCTACAGGCCACCTGACCAGCAGAACCAAGCAGATGAGGCCCTCCACAGGCAAATAGAAGCAGCTTCCAGGTCACAAGCCCTAGTCCTCATGGGTGATTTCAACCACCCTGATATCTGCTGGAGGGACAACACAGCAAGGCACCAGCAATCCAGGATGTTCCTGGACTGCACAGAAGACAACTTCCTCCTCCAAATGGTAGAGGAACCAACAAGAAAAGGTGCTATGCTGGACCTTGTTCTCACCAACAGGGAAGGGCTGGTAACCAATGTGAGACTCAGAGACTGCCTTGGCTGCAGTGATCATCAAGCAGTTGAATTTAAGATCCTCAGGGCTATCAGGAGGATCTATTCTAAGCTTACAACCCTCGACTTTAGGCGTGCAGACTTTGATTGCTTCAGGCATCTGCTAGCCACAGTGTCATGGGACGAAGCCCTGGGAGGGAAGAGGGACACGGACGGGGTCAGTATTCAAGGACACCTCCTCTGTGTCCAGGAGCTATGTATATACCAAGAAAGAGAAAAGCAGGGAAGAATGCTAGGAGGCCTGCCTGGATGAAACAAGAGAGCTACTGCACACTTTTACTTAAAAAGAAACTCTACAGGAAGTGGAGGGAAGGACAGATAGAACAGGGAGATATAAGGAAGCTGCCCCAAGCAACAAGAGGCCTGGTTAGGAAAGCCAAAGCAGAGTCTGAATTGAATCTAGCCAGGGAGGTAAAGGGGCACTAAGAATTTCTACAGGTATATTAATGGCAAGAAGAATAGTAGGGAAGGTGTGGGCCCCCTCAGAAAGGAAAGTGTGAAATGGTCACAAGTGATGTGGAAAGGCTGAGTACTCAATAACTTCTTTACCTCAGTCTCACTGCAAGGGCCTCCAGCACACTCCTGGAGCATGGCAGATGATGCCAGGGACGGGGAGGAAGAAACTGCCCTTCATAAGTGAAGCTCAGTTCGTGATCACCTGAAGAACATGAAAGTGTTCAAGTCCATGGGACCCAACAGGATACACCCACAGGTGCTGAGAGAACTGGCAGATGAGGTTGCTAAGCCCTCTCTATTCTATTCTAAAAGTCATGGCAGACTGGGAAGTCCCCACAGACTGGAAAAGGGCAAATATTGCTCCATTTTCAAAAAGGGTAAGAAGGAGGAACCAGAGGGAACTACAGGCCAGTCAGTCTCACCTCTGTGCCGGAAAGATCATGGAGCAGATCCTCCTGGAGGCACTACTGACTCAGAAGATAGTGAAGAGGTGATTGGGAGCAGTCAGCATGGCTTTGCAAGGGCAAATCCTGCCTGACAAACCTGGTGGCCTTCTATGAACAGGTCACAACATTAATAGATGAGGGGCAAGCCAACTGATGTCATTTCCGGACCTGAGCAAAGCCTTTGACACTGTCCTGCACCACATCCTGGTCTCCAAGTTGGTGACACATGGGTTTGATGGGTGGACCACTAGATGGATAAAGAACTGGTTGATGGTCGCACCCAAGAGTGGCTGTCAATGGGTCCATGTCCCAGTGGAGGCGCAGTGACAAGCGGAGTCCCTCAGGATCAGTCCTGGGACCAGTCTGGTTCAACATCTTGGTGGGTGACACAGCCAGTGGCATTGAGTGCACCTCAGCAAGTTTGCTGATGACACCAAGCTGTGTGCTGCAGCAGAC
>CM026897.1:47867773-47971243 GCA_015227895.2 Colaptes auratus | reverse complement strand
TATACAAACTACTCTGTGCCTACTGCTGATGCCATTTTAAGTACAGGAAATCCACCTTTTGTTTGGGCCTCTTCCTGAATCCCAGTAGATCCATGGAATTCTTGCTGTTGATTGCACTGGAAGCCCATTCTCCTGACAAGGGATGGGGTAAGCAGGTGGGCAGGAGCAGGGTGGTCATGGTGCTGTCTGCAGTCAGCTTTTACTAGTGGCCTTCCCATTCTTCTCTGTCTTCTGGCTACAGGGGAAGCAAACAAAGTCCACCTCCCTGTATGTGGGAGGGAGGAAACCAGGGGGCCCACAGCCTTATTCTGCTGGAAGTGTCCATGATGACTGAATATGGGAATGAGATCCAGGTGGATTATTGCAATGCAAGACTACAGTCAAAATTATCTTGATTGACGTAGTGGAACCTTCAGTTTACCAGTGTCTTTCCTCCCACCTTTCTCTGCTCTGATGGTATTACAGATTGGAGGACAGAACATTGACTATGCTGAGATTGACAAAATTCTCCCTGCTTCTTATCTCCTGAAATTATGCCTAAATTGACTGGTGAGTAAGGCTGTACAAATTTTGATATTATATGCTTTCAAATCTCTCACAAGGACACACAGGATGGAAAATTGGAGTAATTTGACTTTTGAAGTCAGCATTTTTACAGTCAAAAGTTTAACATCCAGAGTTTCTTCCCTTTCATAGGACACTTGCAAATGCCTTTAGATGTGCAAGAGAAGAGACATTTCCTGGGCTGGAGGCTCTATGATGCAGTTCATATGTCATCACAGGATACAGATATTCAAGTGTATGTGAGTAAAGCTCATGCCAAAACTGGAGTATGAAATACTGATTTGTTCCTCATAGGGAATCATCTGAAAGGAAGGAATGGCTGGCCTACTTTTGTGGAAGGACAGAAGAGAATGAAAAAAGGCCCAAGGACATTTCATAGTTTCATAGTTTCAGTTTCATAGTTTCAGTTAAGGTTGGAAGGGACCACAAGGATCATCTAGTTCCAACCCCCCTGCCATGGGCAGGGACACTCTACCCCTAGATCAGGCTGGACAGAGCCTCGTCCAGCCTGGTCTTAAACACCGCAGGGACGGGGCCTCAACCACCTCCCTGGACACCCTTCCAGGGCTTCACCACTCTCACGTGAAGAACTTCCTCCTCACATCAGCCTGAATCTCCCCACCTCCAGCTTCATCCCATTCCCCCTAGTCCTATCCACTCCCTGATAGTCTGAAAAGTCCCTCCCCAGCCTTCTTGTAGCCCCCTTCAGATACTGGAAGGCCACAATGAGGTCACCTCGGAGCCTTCTCTTCTCCAGGCTGAACAGCCCCAACTCCTTCAGTCTGTCCTCATAGGAGAGGTGCTCCAGCCCTCTGATCATCCTCGTGGCCCTTCTCTGGACACGCTCCAGCACCTCCAGATCCCTCTTGTAATAGGGCTCCAGAACTGGACGCAGTACTCCGGTGGGGTCTCACCAGAGCTGAGTAGAGGGGGAGAATCACCTCCCTTGACCTGCTGGCCACACTTCTCCTGATGCAGCCCAGGATCTGATTGGCTTTCCGGGCTGCAAGTGCACATTGAGAGCTCATGTTGAGCTTCTCGTCCACCAGCACCCCCAAGTCTCTCTCCTCTGGGCTGCTCCCCAGCCAGTCACTGCCCAGCCTGTATTTGTGCCTGGGATTGCCTCGACCCAGATGCAGGACCCTGCACTTGGTCTTGTTGAAGCTCATGAGGTTGGCCTGTGCCCACCTCTCCAGCCTGTCAAGGTCCCTCTGGATGGCATCCCTTCCCTCCAGCGTGTCTGCTGCAGCACACAGCTTGGTGTCATCAGCAAACTTGCTGAGGGTGCACTCAATGCCACTGTCCATGTCACCCACAAAGATGTTGAACAATTTACCATTTCTATACACAGAGTTTGTAAATTGCACACAGAGAATTTGCGAAACTGGTATTATTTGTTCACAAATCCATACACACACACACACACACACACACATATATATATATATGGGCATATTCTGAACAACAAGGTCAGGATGTGATTAACAAGGAAGCCAAGGGTTAACTGTACATTTCATCCAGTTCATTAATCAAGGAAGAGCAGGTAGGTAAAATGACTTGTGAAAAAAAGGGGTATAGAATGGATGGAGTAGAGATGTGGGAAAGAAGAAATATTTTTAGATAAAGATGATTTTCAAATTCTCTTTCTGCTCATCCCTGCTTTCTTTATTCACTCACATCTTGAGCAAATTTTTTTCCAGTTTATCCTGAAACTTGCAGATGCGTTATGAGATGAACAACAAACCTATGCAATTCATCTAGCATAAATTTCTGTAAATTAGTATAAGTACACATGATTTCCACAAGCTGGGAGAAGTTAATCTTGGTGTCTACTTCTTGGAAGTACTTCTACTTTGTTTAGAAGTACATACACAGCAAATAATCTGGGGGGAAGCTGAATAGATCTTAAAGGCTCTTTACAATGATCTTCTTTTCTATTGTGCTGTGTTTTGATCAAAGTATCTGAGACAATAATCGGACTAGGAAGAATAATGTGAGCAGTACAGATGCTGGTGTGTTTATATTATTCTGCAGAGTACTGGTTCAGAAGTCCTTAATCTTCTGAAAATAAGATTTACTTTTTCTTTTTGTTACTATTTTTCTCCAGATTCAAATGCTTGGAAGAAATAAGCCAGATATTAAACTAAAACTGCACAACAGGACAAAAAATTCTAATACAACTGATAAGCTATGCACCTAGTTATTGACTTGCCTTCAGCTTGGCATAATGTCTGAAGTCCAGATGTATGCAGGGGAAAGAAAAAAAAATATTTTTTTTACAAGCTGCAGGAGAATACCTGGGCTGTTAGTCTGATTATGTCTTACTACTACAATTATTCCTACTATAATTACTATATGTTTCTGAGACCTCTACAAAGGATAGGAAGCTTCACTGAGCATCTGGCAAATCTATTTTCCTCTTTATTCAAATATTCTCCTTTAAAGGCTGTTGGATTGATCCCTATCAGACCTTAAACTTTATGTCATTGTGGGTGACTAAGTGCAAATTTATGGCATTATAAAAGTTATAATGTAAATGGAAGAGTCGTCTCTCCCTTTACTTTTGTTTTGCTTCTGTGTAAAATTTCCATATTTTTATTATTGTTTTGCTTAAATAATAATGACTAAAAATATATACCTGGTTTAAACATATAAGCCAGTGTGCTTTGCTGTGATGATGCCAGCATTCACTGATACTGCATCAGCTTCTCTAGAGTACATAGAATTACTGTGTTATGTTCATCACAAGGAAATTGTTGACTTCCAAAACAAAATACCCCTTCACAGATCTTGAGAAAAAGGCTTTAAGTTAGACATCACAATCCACTGGCAAAAATACAGTGCTTTTCAGTCTGTCCTCTTTAGAACCTACTGTGACTGTTGTAATGTCTGTTATATAGCAAAAGTTTCTCCATAGAAGAAAGGAAAAGTGTTAAAGGCAGTGAGAAATGCCTCTCAAGGCAGATGCTTTGTCTTTTATGTTTATAATGGGTCCATTGCAATTTGTTATTTTTTTTCAAACAGAAGTGTAGTACACATATTGAGCAATACCTCATGGTTAATGGAAGTTGAGGAAGAAAGATTTTCCTTCTCTCTTCCTGTCCCATACCTTGCAGAAGAATTTGTATCTCTTAGCTAAAGATGCATATCTTAGAACTACAATTATTTCCATCCTACTCTCATGTAACAGGAATTCACAGTGGCCTTTTCAAAGAAAATAAAACATCTGTTTACTAGAAGTAACTAAGAAAAAATTAAAGACTCCTGTTCCATCCACTCAAGAATTAATTTTTGTTTTGCAAATAACAAGTAAAGAGCTACATCATTTCCTAAGAGTCATCATTCTCCACTGGGCAGCCTTTGTAGATTCAGTAGTAATTATCTTCTTGAGACAGCATGAATTTAAAAAAAGTAACTAAACCAATTCAACATCAGAAGTAGAAATTCTGTGCTATAAATTGCTCAGGGACAAAGGTATAAACCCCACTGAATTCCCTGTCTTATAAAAGGAAAACTGCAGAAATCTTTCTTGCACTTGCTAGCCAGAGTGATATAAAACAAATTCCATCTGTTTAATTCCAAGAGTGTTTTTTCACCTTTACTATGGTTTATAAAGTTGAAGAGTGTCCTTTATACATGTGTCTGTATTGTAATAGTGCCCGATGAAGGCATTCTTTTACAGATTCACAAACTGCATTGGGTTGGAAGGGGTCCTCAAAGGCCATCTTGTCCAATCCCCCTGCAGTGATGTAGAGTACTCCAAAACCCCCTTTCCTCCTCTCCTTCCATCTCCAGAGGTTTGAATGGGGGAAGACAAAGGAGTGAAATTCCTTTCCCCTCGCACTGCGGGATTGAATGGGGAAATATAAAAAGGCACCATTCCTCCCCACCCCCCTTCCATGGGAGATGAAGTCCTACACTTGCATTCACTTGTGGGAAAGCCCACACTGGGAGCTGGAATTGTGACTGACTGGGTTCTTTGCACCCAGTATATATTGACGCTGGATATATTGTCTAGTGAAGATCTTATAATAGAGTGACCAGAGAGTGCACAGGGTCTTGGACACATTTTGGGATTCATTAGATTCACAGTGTTTGATTTGAAATTGGAGCACTTGGAGCTGGCTTCTCCCCAGACCTGCGTACCTTGGGTTCCTGCACCCTACCCTGCTGGAGCAACCCTGCCTCTGCTGTAGACTGTGGCTGTTTGCTGGAAACATGCCAACAGTATGGCTTATCTTGCACTACTAAGGCAGTGCCACTCCACAAGATTTGCCTTGTGGGAGCTGTGTCTGGAGACATTTTAATTTTGGTGGGGTCCATTTTCTTTGGATTTATGTCATGTGACTCATGAATTGGATTATAAACTTGCAGTTCCAGATATTGCCAGTAAGGTGAGATCCAGGGATCATTTCCAAATTCCTACTTCACCCTCGTGAGTAAAATCTGGCACTCTCACCTTTTCCCTAGGGTCCTGGTTTGCCTTTGATTTCTAAGTCGGGTAAAGCTGTCTGTTAGACCTGAGCTTTCTGATGAATCTGCAGTTGTGGGACAGCACAGGATTCAGGACATTAAATTGCCGGTTGCTTCTCAGACAGTGCATCACAGACAATACAGAACCAACCGTGATTCTTTGTTGCCCATTCAAAATCTTATTCGTCAGTTGGAGAGTCAGAAAGTTGTCAGCAAAACTCATTCACCTTTCAACAGTCCAGTGTGGCCTGTGCGAAAGCAGAATGGAGACTGGCATCTGACAGTCGACTACCGAGCTCTGAATGAAGTAACTCCACCTATGAGTGCAGCAGTACCAGACATGATGGAACTCCAATATGAGCTGGAATCCAAAGAGGCCAAATGGTATGCTACCACAGACATTGCTAATGCCTTCTTCTCTATTCCCATAGCAGAGGAATGTAGGCCTCAGTTTGCTTTCACCTGGAGAGGAATCCAGTACACTTTCAACAGATTGCCAATGGGCTGGATCCACAGCTCCAGCATCTGTCATGCAGTGATCCACGATGCTCTGGAGAAAGGTGGTGCTCCAGAACACATCCAGTTCATCGACGATATCATCGTCTGGGGTAAAACTGCTGAGGAAGTCTTCGAGAAAGGTAACAAAGTCATTGACATTCTTCTGAATGCAGGTTTTGCCATCAAGCGAGACAAGGTGAAAGGACCTACCAGAGAGATCCAGTTTCTGGGAGTGTGGTGGCAGGATGGACGCCGACACATTCCAGTGGATGTGGTAAATAGAGTCTCTACCATGTCCAATCCCATGAACAAGCAAGAAACTCTACGTTTCTTGGGGAGAGTGGGATTTGGAGACTGCACATTCCTGGATACAGTCAGATTGTGAAACCTCTGTATGATGTGACTCGAAAGAGAAACAATTTCCACTGGGGACCTGAACAACAAGCAGCTTTTGACCAGATAAAGCAAGAGGTGGTTCAAGCAATGGGTCTGGGACCTGTCCAAGATGGTCCAGACATTAAGAACATTTTATACACAGCTGCAAGTGACAATGGTCTAACCTGGTGCTTGTGGCAAAGAGCTCCAGGTGAGGCATGTGGACGACCTCTTGGTTTTTGGAGTCGAGGTTACAGAGGTTCAGAGGCTAATTATACTCCAACAGAGAAAGAGATTCTAGCTGCCTATGAAGGAATAAAAGCAGCTTCTGAAGTGATTGGAACTGAATCACAACTTCTCCTAGCTCCCAGATTACCAGTTTTGAATTGGATGTTCAAAGGCAAAGGTTCCACACCACATCATGCAACAAGACTCTACCTGGTCTAAGTGGATGGTTCTGATAACACAGAGAGCACGAATGGGAAATCTTGAAAGACTTGGTCTGGTGGAGGTGATCTCAAGTTGGCCTGAAGGTACCAACTGTACTAAACCTCCAGAGGAGAGAGTAACTCGTGCTGAGGAAGCTCCTCCTTACAATGACCTTACTGATGATGAAAAGAAATATGCTTTGTTCACAGACTGTTCCTGTCGTCTTGTCGGGAACAAGCGAAGGTGGAAGTCTGCAGTGTGGAGTCCAACACGCCGAGTTGCAGAGGCAAAGGATGGAGAAGGAGAATCCAGTCAGTTTGCAGAGGTAAAAGCTGTCCAGCTAGCTCTCGACGTAGCTGAATGTGAGAGGTGGCCAAAGCTTTATCTCTACACTGACTCATGGATGGTAGCCAATGCTTTGTGGGGTTGGATAAAGAACTGGAAGAAGAATGGTTGGCAGAGAAAAGGAAAGCCCATTTGGGCAGCTGACCTGTGGCATGACATTGCTGATCGAATCGAGAGAATTCCAGTGAAGGTGAGACACATTGATGCTCACATCCCTAAGAGCAAAGCTACTGAGGAACAGCAACACAACCATCAGGCAGATCTAGCTGCAAGAGTTTCTCAAGTAGACATGGACTCTGATCTTGATCTCGACTGGAAACACCGAGGTGAGATATTCTTAGCTCGGTGGGCTCACGATTCATCAGGACATCAAGGCAGAGATGCAACCTACCAGTGGGCTCGTGACAGATCCATAGACATTTCCATGGATGCTATCACCCAAGTCATCCATGACTGTGACATTTGTGCTGCTATTAAGCAGGCAAAGAGACTTAAGCCCTTATGGTATGGTGACAGATGGTCCAAGTACAAGTATGGTGAAGCTTGGCAAGTTGACTACATCACTCTACCATGTTCTCGTTCTGGTAAGCAGTATGTGCTTACTATGGTAGAGGCAAACACTGGATGGTTGGAAACTTATCCAGTTCCACATGCAACTGCACACAACACCATTCTCGGTCTGGAGAGACAAATCCTGTGGAGACATGGAACTCCAGAAAGGATTGAGTCAGACAACGGAACTCATTTCAAAAACAACCCTGTAAAGAGCTGGGCAAAAGAGCACAGCATTGAGTGGATATTCCACATCCCCTACTATGCACCAGCTGCAGGGAAGATTGAACGTTACAACGGTTTGTTGAAGACCACTCTTAAAGCCATGGGGGGTGGATCTCTGAAAAACTGGGAAAAGCATTTAGCACAAGCAACCTGGCTGGTCAATAGTAGAGGTTCAGTGAACCGAGCTGGACCGGCACACTCAGATCTGCTACAGAAAGTAGAAGGTGATAGAGTTCCTGTTGTTAGAGAAAAGAATCTGTTAGGTAAAACTGTTTGGGTATTTTCTCCCTCAGGAGAGGCTAAACCTGTCCGAGGGGTGGTTTCAGCTGAAGGTCCTGGTCACACTTATTGGGTAATGCAAGAAAATGGTGAAATTCAGTGTATTCCACAGATAAATTTAACTTTAGCTGAAAGAGTTTGATTTCAGAATATTGTGCATCTACATCACGCCCAAAAGAAGAATCCATGAGGAATCCACGGTGCACGAACCCTGAGAGCCTTGAGAGCCCTGAGTCAACTGAGAGTCCCTGTTTCCCTGTTTCCCTGTTTCCCTTTTCTTCGCTTCATCTGCAAAGAGACAAACTGTTTTCCATTTTTCTTGTCTCTTGGACTTCTGAATCATCTCCACATGAGGATAGCCGGAAATGGACTATGAACTTTACTTACAAATTGTAGATATTGTTTAGATTGGATGGACAGTACGAACAGCCAATGAAATTGTTTAGAAGAGGTGGATTGTGACCGGTTGAGGCTATGCCTTTAAGAAAGAGACAGCTGCTAAACACTCTGGCTGAATGTTTTTGATATTTAAATGAAAACAAGATAGTCTAAACTAATTTCATTGGTAGATTGTAGAATGCAATTTTAAGTTTGGGTTCTGTTAGTTCAGTCTGGTCTGGGTTCAGGCTGGGTGCAGTCTGTGCTTCTCTGTCCTGTGAGCTGGACGGCTTCTCTCTTTCTGAAGCAGGAACGGCCTTGAGTTAACAGCTATCCAGATGTTGCTAGGTCATGTAGGAAGAAAACTGTGGAGGCAAAAGCACATTTGGAGCTTAAACTGGCCTCTGAGGGAAGGACAACAAAAAGTCCTTCTGTAAATACATCAAATAGCAAGAAGAAAGGCAAGGACAACCTCCACTCCTTGGTGGACATGGAGAGGAACGTTGTAACAAAGGATGAGGAAAAGGCAGAGATACTTAACACCTTCCTTGCCGCAATTTTTACTAGCAGGACAGAACGTCTTCCAGACAGCTGGCCTGCAGAGCTGGCAGAAGGAGCCAGGGAGCTGCATAGTTTCCCACTGCTCCACGAGGAGGGGGCAGTTAGAGATCTCCTCAGCTGCTTGGATCCCCACAAGTCCATGGGACCAGATGGGATCCATCCTAGGGTGCTGAGAGAGCTGGCAGATGAGCTGTCCAAGCCACTCTCCATAATTTTTCAACAGTCCTGGCTCACTGGAGAGGTCCCAGAAGACTGGAAGCTGGCCAACGTGGTGCCCATCCACAAGAAGGGCCAGTTGGAGGAGCCAGGGAATGATAGGCCTGTCAGCCTGACCTCAGTGCCAGGCAAGATTATGGAACAGGTCATCTTGAGTGCAATCACACAGCACTTCCAGGATGGCCAAGGGATCAGGCCCAGCCAGCATGGATTTAGGAATGGCAGGTCCTGCCTCACCAACCTGATCTCCTTCTATGATCAGGTTACCCACCAGATGGATGTGGGGAGGGCTGTGGATGTAGTCTACCTGGACCTCAGCAAGGCCTTTGACACCGTCCCCCACAGCAAACTCCTGGCCAAACTATCAGCCCATGGCTTGGACGGGGAGCACACTGCGTTGGGTTAGGAACTGGCTGGAGGGCCAAGGCCAGAGAGTGGTGGTGAATGGTGCCACATCCAGCTGGTGGCCAGTCAGTAATGGTGTGCCCCAGGGATCGGTGCTGGGCCCCATGCTCTTCAACATCTTTATTGATGATCTGGATGAGGGCATTGAGTCATCAGCGTCCCCCGGTACACTGCACTGGTTAGGCCACACCTTGAGTCCTGTGTCCAGTTCTGGGCCTCTCAAATTTAGGAAAGATGTTGACTTGCTGGAACATGTCCAGGGAAGGGCAACAAAGTTGGTGAGGGTTTTGGAACACAAGCCCTATGAGGAGAGGCTGAGGGAGCTGGGGTTGCTTAGCCTGGAGAAGAAGAGACTCAGGGGTGACCTTATTGCTCTCTACAACTACCGGAAGGGAGGTTGTAGACAGGCAGAGGTTGGTCTCTTCTCCCAGCCAGCCAGCACAAGAACAAGAGGACACAGTCTCAAGCTGCGCCAGGGGAGGTTTAGGCTGGATGTTAGGAAGAAGTTCTATACAGAGAGAGTGATGTTATCATGTTATCAGCTGTGCAAGTGTTGGTGCAGTCTAAAGTCTCTTTATTAACTGGAGGATTAAGGTATGATACTTTTGCGTAGTCTGGGCCATTGCAACCTACCTGTATTGGTTACCTGTAGCAAGCAGCAGGTAGCTCCAAAGTTCAATTTTGGACATTTCCACCCCACCATTTCCCCCACAGATAGGTGCCTCCTACTAGAGGATGGAGCGGTAGTGGTTTTGAGCCACTACTGGCTTCTTCTCAGGAATGTCCAATCTGGACCATTGCTTTTGTGCTGCAAAGGTAGGGGTTGATCTCTTCTTCCAGGCAATCAGCACCAGAACAACAGGACACAGTCTCAAGCTGTGCCTGGGGAAGTTTAGGCTCTAGGTGAGGAGAAATTTCTTCACAGAGAGAGAGATTGATCATTGGAATGTGCTGCCCAGGAAGGTGGTGGAGTCCCCATCCCTGGAGGTGTCCATAAAAGGCCTGGATGTGGCACTTGGAGACATGGTTTAGTTGCCAGGAGGTGTTAGGTATTAGGTAATAGGTTGGACTTGATGATCTCTGAGGTCTTTTCCAGCCTGGTTGATTCTATAATTCTAAGCTCAACATGAAGTGTGGTTGTAGAGAGGAGGGGGTTGGTCTCTTCTCCCTGGCAATCAGCACCAGAACAAGAGAACACAGTCTCAAACTGCGCCAGGGGAAGTTTAGGCTGGAGGTGAGGAGAAAGTTCTTCACTGAGAGAGTCGTTCACCATTGGAATGGTCTGACAAGGGAGGTGGTGGAGTCATCATCACTGGAGGTGCTCAAGAAGGGATTGGACATGGCACTTGGTGCCATGGTTTAGTCATGAGGTCTGTGGTGACAGGTTAGATTTGATGATCTTCTAGGTCTCTTCCAACCTTGGTGATTCTGTGATTCTGTCATTCTATGAGCCACCTGTGTGCACTTGCAGCCCAGAAAGCCAATCACATCCTGGGCTGCATCAAGAGAAGCACAGCGAGCAAGTCAAGGGAGGTGATTCTCCCCCTCTACTCTACTCTGCTCTGGTGAGACCCTACCTGGAGTACTGCATCCAGTTCTGGAGCCCCTATTGCAGGAAGGATCTGGATGCGCTGGAGCGTGTCCAGAGAAGGGCCACGAGGATGATCAGGCGGCTGGAGCACCTCTCCAGTGAGGACAGACTGAGGGAATTGGGGCTGTTCAGTCTGGAGAAGACTCAGAAGAGACCTTATTGTGGCCTTCCAGTACCTTAAGGGGTCCTACAAGAAAGCTGGGGAAGGACTTTTTAGGGTGTCAGGTAATGATAGGCCTAGGGGGAATGGAAAAAAAATAGAAATAGGTAGATTCAGACTGGATATTAGGAAGAGGTTTTTCACTGTGAGGGTGGTGAGACACTGGAACAGGTTGCCCAGGAAGGTGTTGGAAGCCCCATCCCTGGAGGTTTTTAAGGCCAGGCTGTTGTGGCTCTGAGCAAACAGATCTAGTGTGAGGTGTTCCTGCCCATGGCAGGGTGTTTGGAACTACATGATCCTTGATGTCCCTTCCAACCCTAACAATTCTATGATTCTACAATTCTATGATTTGATTCCAGTGTGCCCTTTTATATCACAGTATCACACAGTATCACCAAGGTTGGAAGAGACCTCAAAGATCATCGAGTCCAACCTGTCACCACAGACCTCATGACTAGACCATGGCACCAAGTGCCATGTCCAATACCCTCTTGAACACCTCCAGGGATGGTGACTCCACCACCTCCCTGGGCAGCCCATTCCAACATTGAATAACTCTCTCAGTGAAGAACTTTCTCCTCACCTGGAGCATAAGCTTCCCCTGGTGCAGCTTGAGACTGTGCTCCCTTGTTCTGGTGCTGGGTCCTAGAGAGAAGAGACCAACGTCTTCCTGGCTACAACCACCTTTCAGGTAGTTGTAGAGAGCAATGAGGTCGCCCCTGAGCCTCCTCTTCTCCAGGCTAAACAACCCCAGCTCCCTCAGCCTCTCCTCACAGGGCTTGTGCTCAAGGCCTCTCACCAGCCTTGTTGCCCTTCTCTGGACATGTTCATAAACTGAGGGGCCCTTCGTAAACTGAGGGGCCCAGAACTGGACATAGGACTCAAGGTGTGGACTAACCAATGCAGAATACAGGGGCACAATGACTTCCCTAACAATATCACAGTATCACCAAGGTTGGAAGAGACCTCAAAGATCATTGAATCCAACCAAATGAACCAAATGAACCAAATGAACAGTAAAAGTAATAGTTATGTGCAGCCAGATTTGTTGATCAGAAGAAAAGGATGATATGGTACCTGTCCAAATACAGTACCTGGAATGAGAAGTGAGAGAAAAGCTTGAAGAAATTTGTTTAATTTGGTTTAGAAGCCTGAGACGAAGCTGAAATAGACAGACAAGCTTTTACATAAGGCTCTTACCAGCTTCCTTAAATATAAAGACATGACCAAAACAGGGTACATACAGTCATTGTAAAACATACTCTGTTTTAAGAACAAGTTCAAAAGACATCTGTTGACAACAGCTGCAATACATATATTCTATCTGTAAAAGGAGGTGATCCTAAAGGTATTGTGGTAGGTTTGTAGCCTGTCATTTCTAAAGCTATGAGCTCTGCCATGCTTGTGGTATTACCTAAGTGAGGAAACTGTATGAAAATGTAATTGTGAGAGCCTCTTGTAAATCTTTGTCCTTAGACTCACAGACAAACCAATACCCATCTTTAAATGCATATATATCACTCCCCCAAAAAACCAAACCAAAACAAAACAAACAACAACAACAAAACCCAAAGAAACAAAAAAGGTAGTTTTCTTTTTCTACTAAATATATCGCTATCTAGTTATCTATACATTTGTATTTGCACTTGGCTCCAGCTTAAACAAAGGGCAATATGTGACTACCTGACTAGAGAAAACAAAAGAAAGGCAGACAGGAAAATACAAAAGGAGAGAATTGGAGGTGCAACAACAAATACTGCTTGTCTCCTGATCCATCTTGATGAGATGGATCCCAGAGTCCTGAGGGAATTTGCTGATGTAGTTTCACAGCCACTTTCCATAATATTTGAAAAGTCCTGGCAGTGAGCTGAAGTCCCTGGTGACTGGAAGAAGGGGAGCATTATACCCATTTTTCAAAAGGGCAGAAAGGAGGACCCCAGGATCGACCAAACTGCTAGCCTCACTTCTGTGCCTGGGAAAATCTTGGAAAAGATCCTCCTAGAAGTTTTGCTAAGGCACATGAAGGAGTGGAAGGTGATTTGAGGCAGCCAGCATGACTTTAAGTAAGGACAAGTCCTGCCTCACCAGCCTAGTGGCCTTCTACGAAGGATTGATTAGACCAATGGACAAGTGGAAGACAATGGATGTCATCTATCTAGACTTTTACAAGGCCTTTGGCATGGTCCACCACAACAACCTTCTCTCCAAGTTGGAGAGATATGGATTTGATGGGTAAACTGTTTGGTGGACAAAGAATTTGCTGTATGGTTGCATACAAGACAAATAATTCTATAATAAGTATCTAAGTATTAATATAATTATATTAAGTAATTATATAATTATTATTATTAAGTAATTATATAATAATTATTATATAATTATATAATTATTATTATATAATATATTATTAAGCAATTATATAATAAGTATCTAAGCATTATTCAATGCAAAGTTATGAGGTAATAGTTAATATGTTATAAAATAATAATATTTTAAATTTTGTATTTAGCTTGCATTTAGGCAAATCAGATGAAGTAAGTTAGATGACTTCCTTTGAAGTTTTGAAGACCCACAAACTGACATTTGTTATTATTTCTGTAACTGGGGTATTTCATAGACTATCTTCACAGATTTTCAGAGGACTACATGGTGCTAACATCGTAATGAATGATGATTTACTCTGCATTTTGAATGATACAAAATTTAAAAACAAAAGAAAGAAAAGAAAATAAAACAACCCATGGAATTTTTTTACAAAGATAATGAAATCTTTGCATTTCAAACAGTAAAGATCAGTTTAGTAGCCACTACTATTTAACATACTCTAAAAAATATAACATAATTACTATTTCAAATTAAACATAGGCAACAACTGACATATTCCTTGTGCAGTGCAGAGTGCATCTGCATGATCTTTTGTGTTCAGATTATTTTTTTTTCTCCATATGTTGAAAGTCAACAGGTCCTAATGGAACCTGCTTGAAAAGGAGTCACCACAAAGAAATTCTGCTTCACCTTACAGCTACATTGCAAAATGCCCCGAAGTCTGCTACCCCACTGCTCAGCTGGTTACACAATCCATCACCTTTCTGCTTTGACACAGGCTATCTCCCACATCAAGGGCTACTGCTTCAGGAAATTCCCAAGGCTCTTACACCTTTTTTTCTTGAGTGTTAATGGCAACTATATAAGGCAGTATTCTGTTAGGCCCCACATGAGGTATCCTGCAACAAAGGCATTAATCTCTATTTGCATGAAGCTCAGTGAACAAGACTAAGAAAATCTGTGTTCAGACAGAACACAATACAATAGCTCCATGAATAATACAACTGTACGAACTAACTGGAAATAATTCCAGAACTTACATCTCCCCCAAAACCATTATGAAAATAGTTTAATTTTCCACTATCCTATACCCAGTGATGAACTGTAGAAATGTGTCTGAACTTAAAGCTACACTTTTCAAAACCAAACAGAATCACTGGAAAAAAAAAAAGTAATTCAAAAGCCATCTTGACAAAAAGCACATATTTTGTGGTACGCAAAATATATCCTGTGGGTTTTCCTGAGCACATCAAGCAATATGTTTTTCCTGGGCCCACGCATCTCAACACAGAGAGCAGAAATACAACCAATAGTCTCTTGTGAGGAGATGACCACTCACTACAGGGTAGGCAAAGTGGCCCAGATCTGCAAAGCCTGTGTCTATATTTATTGAGACATATGTGAATGTTACAGTTCCACTTTCCCGAAGCCTGCCTCATTAAGCCTACTGAATTATCTTCATTTTACCAGGTGCCCTTCTTCCCAGTTGCCTTTCCATCTCTTTTAAAGAAGCAACACTTTGTTATTTTTCACTTCCAAACTTTTCTCACACGGTTTAGAGGTAAAACATCTCTTATCACCTCCAGAGCCTCACAGACAAGAAGGCCATCTAAACATTCCATTATTATTCCCTTTTTGGGTTCTCATATATTGGAATCCAGAGACGTCTCCAGTGTCCTGGAAGTCTTGTATCAGAAGAAGCATCAAGTCACTGCTGACTCCAGGCACAGTATTCCATTATCCTGAAGGGTCAAACCCAGACAATGGGTTAAGTACCTGTGAATGTGCAAACCTGGACACTTTCTCTGATCCAGATGGTCCTGATAAACATGTAGCATGCATAATTAACTCTGAGACACACCTGTGAACTGTGTGTGCCCCCGCCCATGTTTGGATATGCCCCATCCTATAGGTCCAGTTATCAGGTTTCTCTGTTACCAAAGGACATTAATTGTCTTGGGACAGTATTTAAACCAGCATGTTAGGCAACTTGCCTTTTTCTCAACAAACAGCAACAAGAACCAAATGGTGCCTGAGTAGTGGCCTGTGCGAAAGCAGAATGGAGACTGGCGTCTGACGGTCGACTACCGAGCTCTGAATGAAGTAACTCCACCTATGAGTGCAGCAGTACCAGACATGATGGAACTCCAGTATGAGCTGGAATCCAAAGAGGCCAAATGGTATGCTACCACAGACATTGCTAATGCCTTCTTCTCTATTCCCATAGCAGAGGAATGCAGGCCTCAGTTTGCTTTCACCTGGAGAGGAATCCAGTACACTTTCAACAGATTGCCAATGGGCTGGATCCACAGCTCCAGCATCTGTCATGCAGTGATCCACGATGCTATGGAGAAAGGTGGTGCTCCAGAACACATCCAGTTCATCGATGATATCATCGTCTGGGTAAAACTGCTGAGGAAGTCTTCGAGAAAGGTAACAAAGTCATTGACATTCTTCTGAATGCAGGTTTTGCCATCAAGCGAGACAAGGTGAAAGGACCTACCAGAGAGATTCAGTTTCTGGGAGTGCGGTGGCAGGATGGACGCCGACACATTCCAGTGGATGTGGTAAATAGAGTCTCTACCATGGCCAATCCCATGAACAAGCAAGAAACTCTACGTTTCTTGGGAATAGTGGGATTTTGGAGACTGCACATTCCTGGATACAGTCAGATTGTGAAACCTCTGTATGATGTATGCCTCCTGGAGGCACTACTGACTCAGAAGAGTAGTGAAGAGGTGATTGGGAGCAGTCAGCATGGCTTTGCCAAGGGCAAATCCTGCCTGACAAACCTGGTGGCCTTCTATGAACAGGTGACAGCATTAATAGATGAGGGGCGAGCAACTGATGTCGTTTACCTGGACCTGAGCAAAGCCTTTGACACTGTCCCACACCACATCCTGGTCTCCAAGCTGGTGACACACGGGTTTGATGGATGGACCACCAGATGGATAAGGAACTGGCTTGATGGCCGCACCCAAAGAGTGGCTGTCAATGGGTCCATGTCCCAGTGGAGGCCAGTGACAAGCGGAGTCCCTCAGGGATCAGTCCTGGGACCAGTCTTGTTCAACATCTTTGTGGGTGACATGGACAGTGGCATTGAGTGCACCCTCAGCAAGTTTGCTGATGACACCAAGCTGTGTGGTGCAGCAGACACGCTGGAGGGAAGGGATGCCATCCAGAGGGACCTTGACAGGCTGGAGAGGTGGGCACAGGCCAACCTCATGAGCTTCAACAAGACCAAGTGCAGGGTCCTGCATCTGGGTCGAGGCAATCCCAGGCACAAATACAGGCTGGGCAGGGACTGGCTGGGGAGCAGCCCAGAGGAGAGAGACTTGGGGGTGCTGGTGGACGAGAAGCTCAACAGGAGCTCTCAATGTGCACTTGCAGCCCAGAAAGCCAATCAGATCCTGGGCTGCATCAGGAGAAGTGTGGCCAGCAGGTCAAGGGAGGTGATTCTCCCCCTCTACTCAGCTCTGCTGAGACCCCACCTGGAGTACTGCGTCCAGTTCTGGAGCCCCTATTACAAGAAGGATCTGGAGGTGCTGGAGCGTGTCCAGAGAAGGGCCACGAGGATGATCAGAGGGCTGGAGCACCTCTCCTATGAGGACAGACTGAAGGAGTTGGGGCTGTTCAGTCTGGAGAAGAGAAGGCTCCGAGGTGACCTCATTGTGGCCTTCCAGTATCTGAAGGGCTCCTACAAGAAGGCTGGGGAGGGACTTTTCAGACTATCAGGGAGTGATAGGACTAGGGGGAATGGGATGAAGCTGGAGGTGGGGAGATTTAGGCTAGATGTGAGGAGGAAGTTCTTCACCGTGAGGGTGGTGAAGGCCTGGAATGGGTTGTCCAGGGAGGTGGTTGAGGCCCCGTCCCTTGCGGTGTTTAAGACCAGGCTGGACGAGGCTCTGTCCAGCCTGATCTAGGGTAGAGTGTCCCTGCCCGTGGCAGGGGGGTTGGAACTAGATGATCCTTGTGGTCCCTTCCAACCCTAACTGAAACTATGAAACTATGAAACTATGTGACTCAAAAGAGAAACAATTTCCACTGGGGACCTGAACAACAAGCAGCTTTTGACCAGATAAAGCAAGAGGTGGTTCAAGCAATGGGTCTGGGACCTGTCCGAGATGGTCCAGACATTAAGAACATTTTGTACACGGCGGCAAGTGACAATGGTCCAACCTGGTGCTTGTGGCAGAGAGCTCCAAGGCGAGACACGTGGACGACCTCTTGGTTTTTGGAGTCGAGGTTACAGAGGTTCAGAGGCTAATTATACTCCAACAGAGAAAGAGATTCTAGCTGCCTATGAAGGAGTAAAAGCAGCTTCTGAAGTGATTGGAACTGAATCACAACTTCTCCTAGCTCTCAGATTACCAGTTTTGAATTGGATGTTCAAAGGCAAGGGTTCCACACCACATCATGCAACAGATTCCACCTGGTCTAAGTGGATGGCTCTGATAACACAGAGAGCTCGAATGGGAAATCTTGAAAGACTTGGTCTGGTGGAGGTGATCTCAAGTTGGCCTGAAGGTACCAACTGCACTAAACCTCCAGAGGAGAGAGTAACTCGTGCTGAGGAAGCTCCTCCTTACAATGACCTTTCTGATGATGAAAAGAAATATGCTTTGTTCACAGACGGTTCCTGTCGTCTTGTCGGGAACAAGTGAAGGTGGAAGTCTGGAGTGTGGAGTCCAACACGCCGAGTTGCAGAGGCAAAGGATGGAGAAGGAGAATCCAGTCAGTTTGCAGAGGTAAAAGCTGTCCAGCTAGCTCTCAACGTAGCTGAACGTGAGAGGTGGCCAAAGCTTTATCTCTACACTGACTCATGGATGGTAGCCAATGCTCTGTGGGGTTGGCTAAAGAACTGGAAAAAGAGTGGTTGGCAGAGAAAAGGAAAGCCTATATGGGCAGCTGAGCTGTGGCAGGACATTGCTGATCGAATCGAGAGAATTCCAGTGAAGGTGAGACACATTGATGCTCACATCCCTAAGAGCAAAGCTACTGAGGAACAGCAACACAACCATCAGGCAGATCTAGCTGCAAGAGTTTCTCAAGTAGACATGGACTCTGATCTTGATCTCAACTGGAAACACCAAGGTGAGATATTCTTAGCTCGGTGGGCTCACGATTCATCAGGACATCAAGGCAGAGATGCAACCTACCAGTGGGCTCGTGACAGATCCATAGACATTTCCATGGATGCTATCACCCAAGTCATCCATGACTGTGACATTTGTGCTGCTATTAAGCAGGCAAAGAGACTTAAGCCCTTATGGTATGGTGACAGATGTTCCAAGTACAAGTATGGTGAAGCATGGCAGATTGACTACATCACTTTACCACGTTCTCGTTCTGGTAAGCAGTATGTGCTTACTATGGTAGAGGCAAACACTGGATGGTTGGAAACTTATCCAGTTCCACGTGCAACTGCACGCAACACCATTCTCGGTCTGGAGAGACAAATCCTGTGGAGACATGGAACTCCAGAGAGGATCGAGTCAGACAACGGAACTCATTTCAAAAACAACCTTGTAAAGAGCTGGGCCAAAGAGCACGGCATTGAGTGGATATTCCACATCCCCTACTATGCACCAGCTGCAGGGAAGATTGAATGCTACAACGGTTTGCTGAAGACCACTCTTAAAGCCATGGGGGGGGGATCTCTGAAAAACTGGGAAAAACATTTAGCACAAGCAACCTGGCTGGTCAATAGTAGAGGTTCAGTGAACCAAGCTGGACCGGCACACTCAGATCTGCTACAGAAAGTGGAAGGTGATAGAGTTCCTGTTGTTAGAGAAAAGAACCTGTTAGGTAAAACTGTTTGGGTATTTTCTCCCTCAGGAGAGGCTAAACCTGCCCGAGAGGTGGTTTCAGCTGAAGGTCCGGGTCACACTTACTGGGTAATGCAAGAGAATGGTGAAATTCAGTGTATTCCACAAAGAAATCTAACTTTAGCTGAAAGAGTTTAATTTCAGAGTGCTGTACAGCTACTTCGCGCCCAAAGGAAGAATCCTTGAGGAATCCATGGTGCACGAACTCTGAGAACCCTGAGAGCCCCTGAGTCAGCTGAGAGTCCCTGCTTCCCTGTTTCCCTGTTTCCCTTTTCTTCGCTTCATCTGCGAAGAGACAAACTGTTTTCCATTTTTCTTGTCTCTTGGACTTCTGAATCATCTACACCTGAGGATAGCCGGAATGGACTATGAACTTCACTTACAAATTGTAGCTATTGCTTTAGATTGGATGGACAGTATGAACAGCCAACAAAATTGTTTAGAAGAGGTGGATTGTGGCCGGTTGAGGCTATGCCTTTAAGAAAAAGAGACAGTTGCTGAACACTCTGGCTGAATGTTTTTGATATTTGAACAAAAAACAAGATAGTCTAAACTAATTTCATTGGTAGGTTGTTGTAGAGTGCAATTTTGAGTTTGGGTTCTGTTAGTTCAGTCTGTGTCTGGTCTGGGTGCAGGCTGGGTGCAGTCTGTGCTTCTCTGTCCTGTGGGCTGGACGGCTTCTCTCTTTCTGAAGCAGGAACGGCCTTGAGTTAACAGCTAACCAGATAAGAAAGCTAATTCTTGCATATGCTTTTTAGCTAACAGAATTTTCCTTCCTTAATTGCCTTTCTCTCTCTCTCTAACCCTTTTTGGGAAAAAGGGGAGGTGGGGAGGGAGAGAGGGGGGTTCAGGGAACCCCCCTGGCCGGCTGGAGGGAAAAGGTTTTTCTGCATTGTGTTCATTGCTGTATTTTCCTGTATATATTGTAAAATATTGTATATTTGTGTATATATATTCATTGCATTCCATTTATGCCTGTAAATATAGCTTTCATCTGCTTTTCCGACTGAGCTAGCTGTGGTTTTCTTTCCCTGTGTGTGGGGAGGGAACTTTCTCACCCCACCACAATGGAGTCTGTGCACCTGGACCAAGGCAAAAAGGGGAAATTCCAGGAGAACTGAATCCCAGAAGAGCCACGGAAAGGCTACAGCCCGGTAACAAAGCACACAAGAGAGAGGCCCCCCTAGCCCTCTCCAAGCTAAGGACAAGCTCCAGACTGTGAACTAGGCATGAGAGGAGAGAGGCCCCTAGCCCTCCTCAGAGCCAAGGGCAACTCAAATTGTAGACACAGCATCTGGGAAGATACCAGACAGAGGTGGGTACAACTAATCTGCTACAGAATCCCGTTTGTGGGAAAAAATAGATCGTGGCACCTTTATGTCCGATTTGAATTGCTCTATTGGAAATCATCAGATTTGTGCTTAAATCACTTTACTGTCTTCATTAGTCAAATGTATCACTCAAAACCAAACAACAACCTATAAATATACTTGGTAAATCAGTTACCAAGTATACCACTGCCCAAAATATTAACTATAAAATATATAAAACTTTATGCTTTATTACATCCACTGACAGAAGCTGAGTTTAACACAATTAAACTGGAGTCATGCTTGTCCAGTGTTGTGAGACAGCCATGCAGATACAACAGCAACAGAATGAAAACAGCATAGGCTAAGTAAATGAACCAGTAATGCATTAGATGCTGACTCACCAGCTACATGGTGTTTCAAAGATTAATGTTGTCAGAGCTTAATTTAAATAGGAAAAAAAAATGTAGTTGTGAGAGGAAGTTTGGATATTCAAGCTGGACTACTGGCTTACTGGTATGGGAATGGGTATATTTGCATTGCTACGGGTGGGAAGCAAGGCCAAGAAGTAGCTACAAGTTGAGTCTCTAAGCATGTCCAAAGTGCAATAGACATTTCCAGAAGGTAGAGCAGACCCAGCTGTGTTAATTATTCATTCCATTAATAACTGCTGTTTCTTCTTTCCACCCAATCTGCCTCCTGAGCACTTATTAAAAATTGCAATCACTGCTAAACTTGTTTATGGGGAATAGCTTTATCAAAGCAATGAAATTATCAGAGAAAATATTCAGGACTAGCAAAGAAGCATTGTGATGAATGACAACCAGAGACTCTTCCAACAGCTTATGAATTTGGCAAAGCAGTAGTGGGTCCTTCTCTCATGAAGGTCAATTAAAAATTCTAGCTGTAGAGTAAACATAATTTTCCATATAATAGTGCCATACAATGCCCAAAGTAGTCCCTTAATACAAAATATCAATTTGATTTTCCTCTGGAGATTAACTGTCCCTATGCAATACAAATATTTTCAAGTATACTAAACACATTCCATCACTTCATTATAGGGCCTTACTATTTGCATGCAAAATTACCCGAAGTGGGCACACTGGCACAAGCTTCTGCTTCTGCCATATGTGCTGATGAATTTAAGCTAGGAAACTAGCAATATCTGGATACTATTTACAATTTAAATTTCATTTGGCATTATTATTCAAAAGAGAAAATAAATAAAAAGCTTTTAATAAAATCAATATTATATGTGATACTAAGTTTACCTAGATATTATCTGATTAGAGTTCTCCCATTAGAGACATCGTCCAGCAAAAACAAAGGATTTTCTCATTACAGCTGTGGCTTGCTTTTTTTTTCCTCTTCCAGTGATTTTCCTTTTTACATATATTTTTTAAAATCTGCAAGCTGTATTCATTACATTTCTTCTAGACATTAGTACTTGTGTCACTTCACATTATGTCCCATACACTGTGTGTAGCGTGTTGTTATCAAACTTTGTAGCATGGCAGAGTGAAAACCAAATTCTTTTTGTCTGGGCAGGGATTCAGGGGCCTACCATGGCTTTTGTTTGCACGCAATTAAATTTCAAGAAATTATATACACTTTGGAGGACATGCTGCAGTTTTGTATTGATAAAGTGGGAAAGTAATTAGACCTCTTGTTCTTATCAGTGAAATACCAGTGCCACGGTTTTAGGCTTGGTCACAGTCAAGTTCTGCATGGCCGTGCACAAAATTGCCTCCCACCAGGGCACCCCAGTAGGATGGGAAGGACCAATTTGGAGCAAAATACAAAACACTACAAATTAAGATAAGGACAGTTTAACAGAACAATAGAAAGAACAAATGAACAATAGGAATAACAATAGTAAAGAAAGTAATATATAAAGATGAGTAGTATTAAATGTGATACCCTCATCCAACTCCACACCAAAAGCCTGAACTAGAGAGTTGTTGTACCCACTACATCAGCCCCTGTTCTTGTATACTGAACATGAAACTTCTGGTGTCCAAGACTCACACTGAGTAGCTCAAATGGTTATCCTAGGTGTGGTCCCCCTCAATTTCTTGTGAAGAAAATTAACCTTATCCTAGCTGAACCCAGGATATTATCAACCCCTTATTCAATATCATTTATGTCATGTCCAAAAGAGGTATTTAGCAATTCACCTTAAACCTTTTAATTGGTGGCTTTCTATGACAGAATTACAGCATCAGTGGATAAGGGAAGAGCAACTGATGTCAAAGTATCACAGTATCACAGTATCACTAAGGTTGAAAGAGACCTCAAAGATCATCAAGTCCAACCTGTCACCTCAGACCCCATGACTAGACCATGGCACCAAGTGCCACGTCCAATCCCCTCTTGAACACCTCCAGGGACAGTGACTCCACCACCTCCCCGGGCAGCCAATTCCACTGGCGAATCACTCTCTCGGTGAAGAACTTTCTCCTCACCTCCAGCCTAAACTTCCCCTGGTGATGCTTGAGACTGTGTCCTCTTGTTCTGGTGCTGGTTGCTAGAGAGAAGAGGCCAACCCCTTCCTGGCTACAGCCACCCTTCAGGTAGTTGTAGAGAGCAATGAGGTCGCCCCTGAGCCTCCTCTTCTCCAGGCTAAACAACCCCAGCTCTCTCAGCCTCTCCTCATAGGGCTTGTGCTCAAGGCCTCTCCCCAGCCTTGTTGCCCTTCTCTGGACACGTTCAAGTGTCTCGATGTCCTTCTTAAACTGAGGGGCCCAGAACTGGACACAGGACTCAAGGTGTGGCCTAACCAATGCAGAGTACCGGGGCACAATGACCTCCCTGCTCCTGCTGGCCACACTATTCCTAATGCAGGCCAGGATGCCGTTGGCCTTCTTAGCCACCTGGGCACACTGCTGGCTCATGTTCAGGCAGCTGTCGATCAGCACCCCAAGGTACCTCTCTGGAAGCTCTCCAGCCACTCCAACCCCAGCCTGTAGCTCTGTATGGGGTTATTGTGGCCAAAGTGCAACACCCGGCACTTGGACTTGTTGAATACTTGTTGAATGGGCGTTGGACTCCGCCCATCTGTCCAGTTGGTCGAGGTCCCTCTGCAGGGCCCTCCTACCCTCAACTCAAGCGCTAGGACTCTCTTACCTTTTCTAGATAATGTCACCCCATCCAGTCCCAGCAGGTTGGGTGCAGTAAAAGTTGCCCCGTGATCGAAGAAACCAAAATTTCACTGCTGGCACCATCCCCTGAGCCAATTGTTGATGGTGTGGGTTCTCCTGTTCCTCTCAGTGTACTCCCCTGCCACTGAGGGAACTGAGCAGGACACCACTTGAGCTCCTGCCCCTTCAATCAATTGTCCAAGCGCCTTGAACTCCTTTTTAATTGCCCTGGTCATCTACCTGGCCCTATGTAAAGTATTTGGCACTGTCCTGCATGACATGTTCCAGGTTGTGGCATGGAGGACAGGATAGGTTTCCAGCCACCCAGTGGTTGCTTCCACCACTGTGAGCACACAGAACTTGCCTTGGTAGGTTTGTAGCAGTGTGATGTAAGCATTCTCCAGGCCTCCACATATTTATATTTCAGTCATGGTCATCCACACCACAGCGGCTTTAACTGCTTGGCTTGCTTGATTGCAGCACATTTCACACTCATGGATAACCTGCACAAGTATGTCCGTAGTTATGTCCACCTCTCAGTCTTGGACCCATCTATATGTGGCATCTCTTCCATACGTGACATGAAGTGTCATAAGCCCCTGAGCTATAAAAAATTCATCATTACATTGTCAGTCGAAATCCCACTGAGCCACTTCAATCTTAGCAGCCTGATCCACCTGCTGAATGTCTTGATGTTCTTCAGTGGCCCAGCTCACAGGTACATGGGCATCCATGCGATGTATTTTCACCATCAGTTTCTACAACCACACAATAATATCTTGCCATAATTCATCAGTCCAGGTAAGTTCACCTCTGTGCTGCCAGTTCTTTCTCTTCCATTGATACAACCACTCCCACAAGTTGTTTGTTGCCATCCATCACAGTATCACAGTATCACAGTATCACTAAGGTTGGAAGAGACCTCGAAGATCATCGAGTCCAACCTGTCACCACAGACCCCATGACTAGACCATGGCACCAAGTGCCACGTCCAATCCCCTCTTGAACACCTCCAGGGACGGTGACTCCACCACCCCCCAGGGCAGCTCATTCCAATGGCGAATCACTCTCTCAGTGAAGAACTTTCTCCTCACCTCAAGCCTAATCATTCTTTACAGATATAGAGCACTGGCCACCTTTCCAGCTCAGCAATATCGAAAGCCAGTTTGACAGCTTTTACCTCTGCAAATTGACTCCATTCATCCTTTTTCCCCAGCAGCTTTGGCAACTCATCATGCAGGACTCCACACAAATTCTTTTCACTCTGATCAGTTTGCGATCACTTCCCAAGACTCCTGGAAGACTCGGGATCTGTGTTTGAGCACATTGTATTATCACTGCAATGCACTTACTCCAGGTGATATCAGTTACATGGTGTGAAGAGGAAAACCTCCCTTTGAACATTCAGCCCATCACCACCAGTCTGGGTGACATGAGGCGCTGTGCTTCAGTACCAATAACTTCTGAGGTGGCTTGAATTCTTTTGTATGCTGCCAATGCCTCTTTTTCAGTTGGAGTGTACCTGGTCTCAGATCCTTTGTGTCTTTGGCTTCAAAATCCTAGAGATTGGTCTTGGGATCTCTCTGCCAGAGGCTCCCATTCTTCCAAGCTGTGGTATACACTATACAGCTTGTCTTGCCTGTACTGGCCTGAGTGCTCCTTCATGCACAATCTCCTGTTTAATTTGTTCAAAGACTTGTTGCTGCCCAGGGCACCCTCAGAAATCAGTCTTCTTCGAGGTCACTTGGCAGAGAGGCCTCACAATAAGACTGTAGTTTGAGATATGCATCCTCTAGAAATCCACCATGCCCAAGAAAGCCTGGGTTTCCTTTTTACTGCTGAGTGAGGGCATAGCTGCTATCTTAATAATCACATCCATTAGTATCCAGCAATGCCCATCTTGCCATTTGTGGTGGGTTAACGCCCATTCTGAAAACAAAAAACAAAGCAGGATGGAGGGCTTGTGGGTACTTTGCCCTCTCTGCAGGGCGTTTTTCCCCTGGGAAGCTGAGTCTATTCCACTCCCCCCTCCCTGCCCAACTAGGGTATAAAAAGCAGGGCATTGCAGCTATTAGTTCTCCTTTTGGCTCCTGCCTCCCCTGGATGAGAGCTACTGCAGCTGCCCTCCTGCTCCTCTGCCACGTGGTTGAACCTGATCCTTCACCCTGCTGCCTCCATGCCTCTTCGAGGAGAGACTGGTTTTGTATTATTCTTTTTTGTCCCCCTCCCATCCATCCTTGTTCCTTGCCCTTGTAAACCTTACCTGTTATTGTTATATATATATATTGTTTAAAGAAAACTCTTTACCTCTCTACTTCCAAGTTGACACGTGGTAAAGGGTGGAGCTGTGTTTCCACCCCTGGAGCAGTCAGTTCCAGGTGTACTAGATGTTCCATCTAATCGCATCTCTCACTTGTGAAAATTACTTACAGGCTCTTTCAAGAGGGTCAGGAATAAGATCGGTCGTTCTATTCTCATTAGAGAATTTTCCACTGGAAACTTGAGAAATGTTTTTCACGGAGGAATCTCCTTTTGTGATTATTGTCCCTCGCAGCTCATGTACCCATATTTTTCCATCCCATTTCCACATGTCATTTGGTTAAAACCACAGAGCGCCTTGTGGTGCATAGGGCCCAGATTCTCTGTCTTAGGCAAGGTAGTGTTTGCTCCTAATAGCTGAGATGTGGGACCATAAAGGTGAGGGACTAGGACATGTCCTCTCTATGAGTTGTTGGAAACCCTGGGGCAGTTCCTCCACAGCCAAAATGCAGGCCCAGATGAAGAAAGGGAGGCTTCTCTCTTATTGCGGGAGCTAACCAGCCAATTCATACAGAACTTGTCTTTGTCTGCCTCTCCAGGACACTACTGCCAATGAGTTGTCAGGATGGTGGTGCATTTTGTAGGAACTTCTGCCACATGGATTGTGTGTGTTGCATTTCATCTGGATCTATAGCTGACTGCTCATCATTCTGATCATTATAAATCAGCTCCAGCACTGCTAACTCCCACAAGTACTGCACACCTTTCTCCATCATGGTCCACTTGCCTAGGTGACATGCAACATCTTCCTTGAAGAGGTACCTGTCTCAGTCCAGAAAGGGAAAGAGACTCAGTTCTTTTAAATATTCCCCTGTTATGAAATTAAAGGCACAACTGAGGCCAAAATATCAACAGCTAGACTGTTTATTACACAAATAAAGTGGATGGATCAGAAGGGGAGAGAGAGAAAATAGAGAGTGAGAGAGAGAAGAGAGAGAGAAGAGGAAAGGAATTATATTACCACACCCCT
The DNA here is from genome assembly GCA_015227895.2 of Colaptes auratus. Taxonomy (NCBI): domain Eukaryota; kingdom Metazoa; phylum Chordata; class Aves; order Piciformes; family Picidae; genus Colaptes; species Colaptes auratus. Next base: position 47,944,297 of record CM026897.1, on the reverse strand, counting down.
CATCCCCCAAGACAGTTTGAGTCTGTGGAGGAAAGGTGCTGCAGGAGATACTGGGTCTGTAGAGGAAGGGTACTGCAGTTTTGGCTGTAGAAGAGATGTTGTCCTCTGGGCAGTCTCTTCAGCTCCATGAGCTGCAGCAGGTGGAACTTAGGACATGGAGAGAGGGTTCCTCTTGGTCTGCTTCTTCCAGGCTCCACAGTGATGTCTCTGTCATTTTTCCTCTCCTGGTATTCTCTCCATTTTTCTTTAGAGCACCACTGCCCCAAGATTTTCCTTCTCTCCTGTTTTCCTCCTCAGCAGCATTGTCCTTCTCCTGTGTTTTTCTTCTATGTTTTCCTTCTCCTGAGCCAGTAGTTGCTCAAATCTTTTATACAGTTTTTAGTCCTTAGCTATGCGTCCAAGTATTGTCGCCCAGGAAATCAGGGGCCTGGTGGTGAATCCATTGTCTCACCATTCTCCCTTTCTGGGGTACCTGATGGGTGGAGATGATCTTGTCTTATGCATATTCCCAAAGGTATTGATAACAGTGGCCTTGGTCCATTGTTGTCAGGCCAGCTGTGGTCCAGTGAGCAATAGCTATCTTTGCATCTTCCCAAGAGTTGTTCCAGTGGCTCTGCCCAATACACATCAGCTATTGTCTGGGCAAGGAGCAAAGGTGATTTTATCTTTGTTGAGTCACATCAGGAGAGACAAGCTTTAGTCTCTCACAGTACGTTTCTTTCATGCCTCCCAGAAGCCACCTCCAGAGGCTAAGGGTCTGCTTCTATTTTTCAATTACCTCGTCAATGACTTCTTCCCTAGACAGGGTTCCCAGGTGCTTAGTTTTCCCAGCCACTTGGTTTTCCCAGCCTCTAATTCCAAATTACTGGCTCTCTTATCCCAGCATGGGAGCACCCAGGTGATAATTGCAGGTTGACAACATAATTTTTCCCAATACTTTATTGATAAGGATTCTGTACTGGTTCAGGGGTGAAATTCCAAAACACGGAAGGTGACCGCTGTCTTAGGCACTTGCCAGTACTCTTTCACATGTAGCAAGCTATCAACCCTTGGGCCAGATCTCCAGGTAGCACTCTTGGGGGGAAAAAAAATAGAGCTGAAAAAGTCTCCTCTCCTGTCTTATCCATAAATGGGGCAAGATTACTAACAAATGAGAATGCTGCATACAAATACCAGTTTATCCCCATGACCAAAGCTATAATCGTAATATAAATTGACAATATCCAGTACAGCAATATGATAAACCTGATCCGTTTCACTGAGATGATAAAAATGTACCCCCAGGGAATACACAGAGGATGTAAGAATTTAGATAATGCCACCATGCAAGCAGATGAACCCACATTGTGAACATGGATGATTTAACTCGTATAGAGATGTGTATAACAAAATTGTTTGAACAAGCTTTTGTCAAATGTTTCATTAGCCTAACCTTTTGAACCCCACCAAAATAGGACTGTAGTGGTTTTAAGCCCAGTCTCAGTCAAGCCCCAAGTGCCTGCTTACACAATTGCCCCATCTGCCTTCTCTCTTTGGTAGGAGGGCAAGGAGAAAAAGGGAGAAAAATGCAAAACTCTGTGGGCTGAGAAAAGATGATCTTAATAGAACAGAAACAGCAACTATCATGACATAGGATGGGGGAAAGAGGGACATGATTTTGCCTGCCATTCCAGCTGCTCTTTATTCATTCTGCACCTGCAGCACCCACTGAGAAACTGGCTATTAACCTTCAGTGTCAGTGCTTACAATGGCCTGATGGCATGAGGGTCAGTAGCTGAGGGAATCTGGTTTAGTGTGTTTGCACTGTTCTGCCCACCCTGTCTCCTAGAAGAAGCAGGGAGAATTTGACTGATGCCAGCGCTGAGCCTATGTATAAGTTCTTGACAAGTGTCCAGAGAAGGGTAACAAAGCTGGTGAAGGGTCTGAAAAGCAAGATTTATGAGGACCAGACAAGGGATCTGGGATTGCTTAGTCTGGAGAAGAGGAGCCTGTGGGGAGACCTCATTGCTCTGTACAACTACCTGAAAGGGGGCTGTAGTGAGATGGGCATTGGTCTCTTCTCCCTAATATGAAGTAACAGAAAGAGAAGAAATGGCCAGAAATTGTGTCAAGGGAGGTTTATATTGGATATTAGGTAGCATTTTCTATTGGAAGAGTTGTCAGGCATTGGAATATGTTGCCCACATTGGTGGTAGTCACTGTCCCTGAAGGAGTTCTAAAAACCTGTAGACATGGGACTTGAGGACATGGTTTAACGGCCATGGTGGTGTTGGGTGGATGGTTTAACTCAATGATACCAGAGTTTTTTCCCAACCAAAACCATTCTATGATTCTATAAGTAGGTCACAGATCATTACTTTGAGGAGCTGGATGTTAGTAGCATGTTTCTCTTGTGTCAGTGATAGGTGGTGTCACTGTAAGTAGATTCAGGTAACATCTAGGATTTGCATTTGAATAACTTTTAGTGGGAAAAAAATGTCACACTCTTTTAGCTCTTTTACACCTAGAGGAAATTCAAGGACTTCAAAGTGGTAAATAAGATCAAAAGATCAAAACAAATAGAAATTAAATACTGTGTCTGTGAAATTAATTATGAACTGTAGGAGCAAAACAATTTTCAACAAACTGTCTGATTTTTTTTCCACAATTCATGTCCTTATTTTACCTTAATTGAGTCCAAAAGTGCTAAGTAGATCTGCTGAGAGAATGGGAAAGGGGTGCCATCAGCATAAGACATTTTGTCCCCTCTGGAGCAGCAGAGATGCCACCAAATCACATCAACTTCACTGTCAAGTAACAGGACCCCTTCCTTCAGAAGCCTGTTTCCAGACAAAATAGAACCAGGTTCCCTATGTGTTTCCTTCTACCTGATGTCTAAACCCAAATCTAACATTCACTCAATTCACAAAAGCAGGAGCTAGTGCTTGCTTTGATGCCAGCATTCAGAGTTAGTAGATACTCTTCCCAAACAAAAAAAAGTAAATAAAAATACTAGATTTTCTTTCCCTCATAATGAATCCTGAACACAAAGAAAATTCTTGGCTGATACAAAACTGACACCTTCTATGGACCCTTGAGTATGCTGAACTGAACAATATTTTAAAAAATAATTATTAGTGCTGCTTTTTAAGATAAAACTGGTTAAGTTTGATCTCACCACAACCATGGCATCAAAGTATACCCATATATTTATCCTGTGTATGCTAATATCACTCAAAAATGTTTGTCCTTACGTCCCTCCTTTAAAATGGTTAGTGTGCCACATGCTTAAGCCAACAAAACCACATTTTTAGGTTTGATTCTGCCTTCCTAAAAATTATCACATTTGATTTTATTTCAGTCTCAGAAACATTGAACAGATGACTCAGTTCATGAACTTTTCCTGAGAAGATTTTGCTGTAAGAGCCAAAATTTCTACTGCTCTGACTTACAAAAAACATCCTACAAGTACCCAAAATTTGCTGCTGTGTAGAAAATCCAGTGGAAATTCTCCACGTTACTTGTCTACCCTTACTTGTTAATATCAGTGCATTTTTAATACTTGATTTCAAACATGGGATTAATAAAGTGGCAAAACCCAATGGAGTCAAACCTGCTACCAAAAGGTATGCCAACATCTCCCTCTACTGTTGGTCGTGGGGAAAAGCAGTGCCTTGGTGTTCTGAAGGGGACACTTGGGGATTTCACCCCTGGGCATCTCGACAGTGATGACCATTCAGATATTCTTGTGCAACCAGCCATTGGCTCAAGCAGTTTCCCAGTTCACTCACTGCAGGAGTAAAGCCACTAAATGTGAGCACTTCCCTTTACATCTTTCATAGGAGTCTTTTTGCTAGAATCATGCATTGCTGAACATCTTAAGAAACTTTTAGAAGCCTGTTGGCAGCTAAAATATAGAGATAGGAGTATAAAGTCAACTTCTGCATACAGAAATAGAACATAAGTATTCTTGATAATCAGCAACATGACCTGTCTGTTGTTGGTTTTTGAACAAATGTGCAAAGTCTTTCTGCCAAACTGGTATCTTCTTCCTAGTACCATCTGTGACAGCAGACACTGTACAGGGAGGGAGTGGCTATAGGATCATAGTTTCCTCATCCAATCAAGAGTGACCTGTGTCATTGCAGGAACTTAAATATCATCAGAAGGACTCTCAGCTGTGGCATTTTATCTCTTCTGAGTATTGAATGAGGCTCAATTTTGTTTGCAAAGAGGACAGATCTTCTGTTGGAGTCACATTCTTTTGTTTCCCTCTCTGCAATCAGGATTTCCTTCTTTATCTAAACCCATGCAAACATGTCAACTGAATCACCCATCTCTGCTTAGAATTGCTATCCACTGAGCACCTGAAATAGCATATGACAGACCTATCTGGTCTCACTTATTTGAAGTGAGCTGTCTTCTCTCACTTTTGGCTTCATTTTCATATAGCATATATCAATGGAAAATGTAATATACCACTCAGAAGTTTTCAAACCTCACTCATTCAAATGAGTGTGACTTGACAAGTTCAATGTGACAAAATAATGTAAAAGATGTTAAAGATTTCATTTAAATGCACAATGAAATGAAACATTTTTCTTAGCTTTATTTTTATTCTACCTTTCCTCCCTCCTCCCCCCCCATTTTTTTAGCTTTAGAAATTAATTCTAAAGAGCTCCAACAAACTGGTAGAAAATAGGGAGACTATGAGTGTACAGACTGCCATTTCTCACCTCAAAGCGAGTGCTTTGCAGTTGCCCTTATTTACACCCACAGAATTTTACATGGGGAGGTGGAGAGAGGGAGGTGGAGAGTGGGAGTGAGGTAGCCAGTTGTAAAGATATGAAAGACTAAAGAATTGCATACAATGGAGTGGCAGCCTTAGAGGGCAAACTTGCCATGACAGAACTATACATTGCTATGACAGAACTATACATTGCTATGACAGAACTATAAATGATCAAACAAATTAGCTGCAGCATGCTTTAGCTTGCATGGCTACCACACTATAAATGCAGGGAGGAAGAGAGAGAAGTTAACAGCAGTGGGGAAAAAAAGCTAGTATGATCACTTCTTCCAGATGGTTGCATGAGTTGGTGGATTAGCTTTTCATTGTAGGGTAATTAGATGCTGGGGTAGTGAGCATGATTTTAAAAGAGTTAGATTGATTTGGTGGAAAAAATATCTCTACCTATTATAAAAGCAAAAGGTTTACAGATGATGATGATTTCTAGTTTCAGCAGGTATTGGACACATAAAGTAAAAATGTTGAACTTGGGTAGACAAGCATACACTTCTACTTTTCTCCTTGATGCATACATAGATGTAGGTAAGTCTTCACAAGAGCTGAAATCACATAAGTTCTGCTGAGGTCGTCAGGACTGGAACACTCACTTCTCATTTGAAAGGCCCTCTTACTAATTGAAACATGTGAATCCACCTTCTAAATGTTATGAGCCTTGTTTTAAGAGTAGTCCAAAATTATATAAAGGTAACAAGACCTAATGAAGATAAGAGCACTTGTGATTTATAACTCCCTACTAAAAGGAGAGTTAATTCAAAAGTCATATACATACACATCCTGTTTACATTAACAGGAGTTCCGGCAGTTGCAGCCAGAAAAATACACCTCCTGGGTCAGCTCTTTGCAACCTCCTCTAAAGCATGCAGTACTTCCTGCTTTCAAAAAGAAGAAAATGGTCTAAATGATCCACTGTTAAAATCACAACAATTCTTATCCTACTTTGCAAAATTAATCTCTGGACTAGAATAGAAGTGCTTTTCTTATTGTTGAATGACCATTGTGTTAAGAGTATTAGACTCTAGCTTGGTTAAAGCCACTCTGAGTCTCATATAGTGTCAAAATTCACGCATGTCTGTGTGTTAAATGTGAACAATTTGACAATGCTTGGCTTCCTGTACAGTTACTTGATATTCTGTATGTGACACTAACTGACTTCTGTAATACTCTGAATCTCTTTTTTACAGCCAAAGAAAGTGAAGGGCAGAAGAAAGCTGTATAAAGTGGTGACAGACAGAGCAAAGGAGCCAAAGACCAGAAATATGGGAGCATTAGGCACACTGGTCTGCACTAGTTGATGCAACTAATTCTTACTTACAGCAAATTGCTGGGCCAGACTTCATCCCAACCTTAAGTTTCTACAGATTTCCACTGTCCATCTATCTGGAAGGAACCTTAAGAGTCTCTAGTCTAACCTCCTACTTCAAGCAGGAGGCATACACTGAATTCAGGTCAGGTTTCTTAGGACTTTGTCAAGCTGGGTCTTGAAAACCTCCAGTGATGGACATAGCACAAGTTCTGGCCATTTGGCAAGAGAGCTGCTCAGGACCGGCAACAAGACCGGCATGCTCAAGCTGAGAGATGCTCTATTTTGGTTTCTGTTTGCAACTTTTCGGGGCGGGAGGACCTCTGCAGACAGCGAGGACTGGCAGTGTCATCTTCTTGCGTGCTGCTCGAGAGAGTGATGTCAGCCACAGGAAATTTAAAGAAGGCAGAGCAAAGCTGCACAACAACCATTTAGCAAGAGAGCTAGTCTTCTCACTTGATTGCAGCTAGCGGTGTGTGCCAGGTTAGCTGACAGAGAGCAGAAACCTCTGTGGTAGCTTGGGCAAAATATAGTAGTCAGGTAGAATATATATATTTAACAACAAACAATAAAAACCCCCTGCCTGAAGAGATCCAGCCATGGTAATGACTTGGCCAAAAACGTTAGGTTTTTCTAGTAGACAGAGCCAGCGCAGAAGCACACAGGTGTCCAGGCTGCTAGCTGCAGAGAGTGCTAGAGCCTGGCACTTTTAATGGAGGGTGAAGGAGACAACACCTGTGTGAGGTGTGACCAAGTGAATTACCTTCTCAATCTGGTGGCCCAAGCTAAAGGATGAAGTACCAAGACTCAGGACTATAAGGGAATGCGAAAGGGAGTTAGATATGTGGGAGCAGGCTTTACAGACTTCCCAAGTTGAGGGAAGCATCCCTGGAAACAGGGGGGGATGGGTACAGGTCACTGTTAGGAGTAGCATGGGGAATCCATCCCAGCCCGCTTTGCCTCCCCTGTTGCCCTTGCACAGTAAGTATGAGGCCCTGCATGTTGAGGGCAAAGTGGATGAGAAGACAGAAGAGGAACCATCTGAGGGGATGCCTGTAGCAAATCAGTTTCCTCCAACCATCAGGACTAGTACTATAAAGAAAAAAAGGAGGGTAACTGTTGTTGGTAACTCTCTCCTGAGGGGAACAGGGGGTCCTATATATTGTCCCGACCCATCCCACAGGGAAGTCTGCTGCCTGCCGGGGCCTGGGTAAGGGACATCACCAGGAGACTACCAAAGCTAACCCAGCCCTCTGACTGTTACCCATTGCTGGAAATCCAAGCTGGAAGCAATGAGATTGATAAGAAGGGCACCAGGACAATAAAAAAGGAATTCAAGGCCCTCGGACAACTGATTGATGAGGCAGGAGCTCAAGTGGTGTTCTGCTCCGTTCCCTCAGTGACAAGGGTGTACACTGAAAGGAATAGGAGAGCCCATGCCATCAACAAATGGCTCAAGGAATGGTGCCAGCAGAAGAATTTTGGGTTCTTTTGACCAAGGAGCAACTTTTACTGCACCTGACCTGCTGGACCCAGATAGGGTGAATCTATCTAGAAAGGGCAAGAAGGCTCTAGCACTGGAGTTGGCAGGGCTCATTGGGAGGGCTTTAAACTAGTTTTGAAGGGGTGGGTGATGAAACCAGTCTCTCTGGGGAGGAGAGAGAGGGACAAAAGTAGAGTTAGTTGAGAAATCAGCAGCCCAGCTGAAGTGCATGTACGCACACAGTATGGGTAACAAATAAGAGGAACTGGAATTCTATGATGCAGCTGCCATTACAGAAAGATGGTGGGACAACTCACACAATTGGAGTACTGCACTGGGTGGTTACAAGCTCCTTAGGAGAGACAGGTGAGGGAGAAGAAGAGGAGGGGTGGCCCTGTACATTAGGGAATCTCTCGAGGCCACAAAACTTGAGGTTGAGAATGAAAGGATTGAGTGTCTGTGGGTTAAAATTAGAGGGAGAGCTAACAAAACTGACATCCTGGTTGGAGTCTGTTATAGACCACCCAACCAGGATGAAGAGGCAGATGAAATATTCTATAAGCAGCTGCAGGCTGTCTCAAGATCATCAAACCTTGTCCTTGTGGGTGACTTTAACCTGCCAGACATCTGCTGGGAATTTAGCAGAGAGGAGGCAGTCCATAAGGTTCTTGGAGTGTATGGAGGACAGCTTCCTTATGCAGATGTTAAGTGAGCCTACCAGGGGTCAGTCCCTGCTTGACCTGCTGTTCTCAAATAGAGAAGGGCTGGTGGGAGATGTGATGGTAGGAGGCTGTCTAGGGTGCAGTGACCATGAGATAGTGGAGTTTTCAATATGCAAGGAAATAAGGAAGACCAATAACAGATCCTTTACTTTGGACTTTCAGAGGGCAGACTTCAGCTTATTGAAGCAACTAATTCGGAGAGTACCCTGGGAAGCAGCCCTTAAGAACCAAGGGGCCCAGGACAGTTGGACCTACTTCAAACAGGAAGACTTGAAGGCACAGGAACAGGCTGTTCCTCATCCCCCACTGTATTGACAGTGAGGATTGTTCTGGCCCAGGTGTAGAACCTTGCACTTGCTCTTGTTGAACCTCATGAGGTTCACCAAGGCCCACCTCTCCAGCTTGTCCAGGTCCCTCTGGATGACATTCTGTTGCTCTGGTATATCAGCACCACCGCACAGCTTGGTGTCGTCTGCAAACTTGCTGATGGTGCACTTGATCCCACTGTCTAGGTGACTGACAAAAATATTAAATAGTACAGGCCCCAGTACAGACCCCTAAGGGACACCACTTGTCACTGCTCTCCATCTGGACTTCATGGAGTACCTCCCTCTGGATGCCACCATCCAGACAATTCCTTATGCACTGAACAGTCCACCCATGAAATCCATATCTCTCCAACTTGGTGGGCAGGAGGTTGTGGAGGACTGTGTCAAAGGCCTTGCAGAAATCCAGATAGATGACATCCATAGGTCCTCCCTTATCTACTGATATAGTCACTTTGTCATAGAAAGCCACAAGGTTAGTCAGGCTGGACCTGCCCCTAGTAAAGCCATGAATCACCTTCCTGTCCTCTATGTGCCTTAGCATGGCATCTAGGAGTATCTGTTCCATGATCTTCCCAGGCACCAAGGTGAGGATGACAGGTCAGTAGTTCCCAGGGTCCTCCTTTCTATCTTTTTTAAAAATGGGTGTAATGTTTCCTTTCTTCCAGTCTCCACGGACTTCACCTGACTGCCATGACTTTTCAAATGTCATAGAGAGTGGCTTGGCAACTACATCAGCTAATTCCCTTGGGACTCTGGGATGCATTTAATCAGGTCCCATGGACTTGTATATCTTCAGGTTCCTCAGTTGATCACACACCTTGTCTTCACGTACAGTGGGAGGAACCATGTCATCCTGGTCTCCAACTTGTGGTCCATCAATACGAGAGCCATGAGGAGTGGGGTTTCCAGTGAAGGCTGAAGGCTGAAGCAAAATATGTTTTTGAGAATCTCAGCCTTCTCCTCATGTGTTGATGCAAGTTCCTCATTGTTGCTCATCAGGGAAAACACACTTTCTTTAACTCTCCTTTTCTGGTTAATGTATCTGCAGAAGACTTTCTTGCTTTCCTTTACATACCTTGCCAAGTTCAGTATCATCTGAAGGCCAATGGCATCCTGGCCTGAATTAGGAACAGTGTGGCCAGCAGAAGCAGGGAGGTCATTGTGCCCCTGTACTCTGCTTTGGTTAGGCCACACCTTGAATACTGTGTCCAGTTCTGGGCCCCTCAGTTTAGGAAGGACATTGAGACACTTGAACGTGTCCAGAGAAGGGCAACAAGGCTGGGGAGAGGCCTTGAGCACAAGCCCTATGAGGAGAGGCTGAGAGAGCTGGGGTTGTTTAGCCTGGAGAAGAGGAGGCTCAGGGGTGACCCCACTGCTCTCTACAACTACCTGAAAGGTGGCTGTAGCCAGGAAGGGGTTGGTCTCTTCTCTCTAGCAAACAGCACCAGAACAAGAGGACACAGTCTCAAGCTGCACCAGGGGAAATTTAGGCTGGAGGTGAGGAGAAAGTTCTTCACTGAGAGAGTCATTCATCATTGGAATGGGCTGCCCAGGGAGGTGGTGGAGTCACCGTCCCTGGAGGTGCTCAAGAGGGGACTGGATGTGGCGCTTGATACCATGGTCTAGTCATGGGGTCTGTGGTGACAGGTTGGACTCGATGATCTTTGAGGTCTCTTCCAACCTTGGTGATACTGTGATACTGCGTGATACTGTGATCTGTGCCTTGGTCTTCCTGACCTTGTCCCTGCATAGCCAGGCAGCATCCCTATACTCTTCCCAGGATGCCTGTCCCTTCTTTGACTTCCTGCAAAGCCACAACTTGCCCCTTAGTTTGACCAGCAGGTAACAGGTCACAGGCATGGTGGTCTCTTGCCCTTCTTGTACAATTTCTTGCATGTGGGGATTGAGACCTTTTGTGCTCTATAGAGAGCAACCTTAAAGATGCCAGCTCTATTTAGCTCCCTTGTCCCTGAGAGCCATTTCCCATTTAGTCCTATTTACTAAGTCCTTGAAGAGCAGGAATTTTGCTTTCCTAAAATTTAGAGTCCTAACTGTGCTTCTCGTGAGCTTCATACTCCCTAGGACTGTGAACTGCACTAGCACATACATCTTAGGATAGTGAGCTGCACTGCAGCCCAGGCTACCTTCATCTTTGACATCACTGATGACTTCACTTGCATTTGTGACCAACATGTCTAACAATGCATCTTCTTGCGTATTTAGGTAATACCCTATCTAAACCCTCTCTGGTGCAATTTGAAGCCTTTTTTTCTTGTTCTATCACTTATTACTAGGGAGAACAGACCAACACTCACCTTGCTACAACATCCTTTGAGGTAGTTGTAGAAAGCAATAAAGTGTCCCCTCAAACTTCTTTTCTCCAGGCTAAATAACCCTAGTTCCCTCAGACTAGGGTCTCATAAGACTTGCTCTCCAGACCCCTCACCAGATTCACTGCCCTTCCTTGGACAGTGATCCAGCATCTCCATGTCCTTCATGTAGTGAGCAGCACAAAACTGAACACAGTATTTGAGATTTGGCCTCATAAACTCTAAGTACAGAAGAAAAATCACTTTTGTAGTCTTCTAGCCACTGTATTTCTGACACAAGGGTTCACGCAGTCCCTTCATTTAGATATTAATAAAGATATTAAAAAGAACTGGACCCAATATTGAGCCCTGAGGAACACCACTGTTGATCATCTACCAGATGGATTTAACTCCATTTACCACAACTCTTTGGTCTTGGCCATCCAGACAGTTTTTTATCGAGCAAAGCATATAGGCATCTAAGTGATGAGCAGACACTTTCTCCAGGGGAATGCTGGGAAAATAGTGTCAAAGTGTTCACTTATGTCTAAGTTGACAATACCCACAGCTCTTCCTTCATCTACTATATGGGTCGCCTTGTTAGAATAAAGGTGAATGTGAAGGAAAGGAGTACTACAGTCCCATAGGAGTAATTTACAAGGTACTCTACCTTTTAGTCTTTGGAAAATACTCAAAACACTACCTCAAGTTTCAAGAGAAATAAGAGTGTTAACCTAGTTCTGAACCAATCTCCATGTGAACAATAGCTAACTCACCATCTTTCACACACAATCAGCAGACTGTACTGGAATACCCCAGGACACATCCAGACAGTTTCAAGACTGACTTGACACACTCAGTGTAGGATGATTTTCCATACAGTGTATGAGCTTGTATTTGTGTTTTGAGGAGTTTGTTCTCATAAGCAATTTTGTGCAATATTTATTTATATTCTTGCATTAATCTGTGCGATATTTATTTATATTCTTCCTTTAAATAAATGTTTGCAGAGAACAGGTGTGGGGTGTGGGGGGTTTGTTTGTTTTGTTTTGGGGTTTTTTTGTTGCAATTCTGCAGTTTGTATTATTTCCACACTTTAATTTGTGTCCATGACATCTTATGCTTGTGAACTGAAAGAGAACATAGTCATGCAATTACTAGACATGCTCTTGTTTAATGCAACATGCCTTTGCATGGCACATGCTCTCAATTTCCTTTCTTCCTTTAGCACCATTAAGACATTTCTTTACTGTGAGGAATAAACTGCCTTAGAAGTTCTGTTTATCACCTATCTACATCAAGTGGACTTTTATTACACTCCTTTGTATTGGATGTTTTACTGCTGTTTCCCACTAAGATGAAATTTCATAACATTTCTACAAGTTCTTTCCTCAAGATTACTGCTACAAAGACTTAAATTAATTCATCCTAATTCTCCTTATTGTAGCCTCTTTTCAGATGCATGTCTTTCCTGAAGGCCTATAAGCAGCCTTTATGCACAAGAGCAGGATACCTTTAATTTGAAAGTCAGTTCCTGTCAAGTATTTTATTACTAACCCTACAAATAAATCTTTTCTGACTTCCTTTTCAGAAGCTTCACCAATCCTAAGCGTGCTTCTTTCTTCTTTCATTTACCAGAAATCTGTTTATTCCTGCAGTGAAGGCACATTATGCCCAGATATCGAATCCTGTCCCAGTGTGTGGACAAGTTTCCCCTCCTTCAGGAGGAAGACAAAAGCCAAGGCATTAGCCAGGCCAGCATGCACAGAGCACATGCAGAGTTCATGCAAATACTAAGTATGGGCATAATTCCAGCTTCACACTTTCTATAGGCTGAAGCCAGTTGTTTACAAGAATGACCATTGGTCAAACCCAGCCTCAAGGACTCTGTAAGTATCACCCCAGTTGTTAAACAAGTTGCCCCCTCTTTCACTTCGTCTCTACTTGCTCGAGAGGACAACGCTATAGCCTCTGCCATTGAGCTCGTTATTAGCTTCTCTCATTCATACATGCGCATATACTGAAAGCCTCTGCATTGCGAGAAGCAGACCTGGGAATTATCTCCAGAGGGAGGACCTTCGCTGAGCCTGAGAAGCTCAGTGTCATCACAGCCAGTGACACTGACCAGGAGAGCCCACCGTGCCACCGGAGGACTGGAACCCCCGAGGGTAAGATCTGCCCAGTTGCTGGGGAGAAGGGACTTGACCAAGACCGAGTCCACATATCTGCATAGTCCCCTCTATCGTGGGAGAGGAGCTGCCACCTGTGCTACTCTGAGCCCTGTAAACCTCAGAGGAGACCTAGAGCACTGTCCGTGCAACCTGGGACCGCTCTGAGAGTCCCGCTGTCCCTTTAAGACAAGTAAATGGGAAGTCACCACTCGACACAGCCACATTCTTTCCGGGAGGCTGTTCACGCCAGCCTGGAGCCCATCGCAGCCACGTCTGCTGCCGTGCCCGATCGGAAACCTCCAACCCCACCTATCGGCAGCTGTCGCCCCACTCTGCCGTACAAGCTGACTCCAAGGGCCAACCCCATTCCCGGACCAGCCCTACCAGTCTTGCTGGCCCCACAGGCCTCCCCGACCAGGACCGCTCCCTATTGTCTGGAGGGAGCCAGCCGAGTCCTGAAAGGAATCTGCTTACAAGCTAAGCCCAGGTTCCGTTTCCCTCTCCGCTACTGCGGAGAGAGGAAACAGCCACTCAGCGCCACCATCCAGACCTACCTAGGAACCGGTCCAGTGGCAGTAGTCTGCCGGACTCCCACCTTGCTACAAACAACAGCTACAAAGTATCTTCCACATGCCTTCCTTCCACTAACCCTCAATTCAAAGTATCTGTGTCTAGCAGAGTAATTGCTGATGCATAGAAACATTGTAATAGCATTGTATATAGCTAGAAGCCGCCCGTGCTCCAGTGATTCGCCATCTAGTGGCCAAGTGGCAGAACTGCACTGTTATAGAAATACAGAAATAATTATGTAAATAGTTCAATCGAGTTCTAATTACAATACTAAGCCACTTATGGGATGTATTTCACAAACGTGCACTAGAACATGTATATAAGTTAGTGACTCATTGCTTTTAAATAATTTTTACAATTAATAAAAATACAATACAATACACCACCAGGTTGGAAGAGACCTTCAAGATCATCGTGTCCAACCCATCAACCAATCCAACCCACCTAAATACAATACAATTCATAATTAATATTTCACATTAATAAACTTAATAACCTCTTAATCACAATTCCTTATTTTAAAATTAATGGAGGCTGAATGCTTTGGGTTGGTATTTTTTTTATTTTTTTCCTTTTTTTTTTTTTTTCTAGTTTAGCACAGTTCTTGTAGTACCATTCACTTTGGAGTTTGAAGAATATTCAGTAGTAGTGGATAAATTAACAGTGCTAAGCTTTGAAGTTTGCCTGCAAAGCGAGGTGAACAATTAGCCATGAGAGAAGGACAAACTATGGCACAAGAAGATGCTGAATTTGAGTGTAGCTGTATGTAGAATAAAGTCCATATAATCTGATTCACAGAACAGTGATCTGTTTACATCATTAATTTTGTTTACATTGCTCTAAATGCATTTTCAATCACTGAATTCTCACTATACACTGAAGAACATGCTGCGATTTATATCTGTCGTTTGAGTGGATCTCCATTGTTGTCTAAATAAAATCAGAACACAATCAGTACAGAATGATAAACAAAAGGATAAACAGAAAGTATATTGTTGCAAGGGCACATTGTGGCCTATCTAAATAGCCTTCTGCTGCTCTGTGAGGACAAACTGGCCTGTAGGACATTCTCCTGAGCAGAACACTTAGCTGGAGACTTATTCTGCCCAGGGGCTCTGATGGCCATAGGCAGTCCAGTGGCCTTCAATTAACTTTGCTCCGATTACCTCTATACTTTCCTGTTCTGTTTATGCTAGTCATGCAGGGGTACAGCTCAATAGCTAGCCATAAATGTTTTGTAACACCAACTAACCTATAAAAACTTCTCTGACCTTTCCTCTTTACTTCACTGCTCTTGACTTCACCATTGTTCAGGTTTCACTGGATTTAAAATATTTTTATTTTTAATTTTTATTTATTTATTGAACTTCTAAATTTAAATATTATAAATGAAGCATTCTATCTGTCCACTCAGCTTTGTAAATGTGGTTTAAACAAAATTAAAGCCTGGTGATGGTCAAGTGAGTGGGTACAGGGTATGTCTATTGGTTTAGGTTTTTAGGCATTCAGGCAGATGCAGTACATTAAGACTTATGGTATCTGGAAAAATGCTGTTAGAGCCTCACATTCTAAAATGTTAGAGACAGAATTTATTGTTGGACTAAATTAATACTAATAAAATTATGAAGGAAAAAGACTATTGGGCACAAGTAGTATTTGCTTCTGTTCCCCCACTAGCTGTGCCTAATAATGGAATAAATATGAAAAATCCATCAGATTAATGCCTGGCTGTGGGACTGCTGTCAATGGCAGGATTTTGACTTACAATACAATACAATACAATACAATACAATACAATACAATACAACAGGTTGGAAGAGACCTTCAAGATCATCACGTCCAACCCATCAACCAATTCAACCCACCTAAATACAATACAGTACAATACAGTACAATACAGTACAAAAACAGTACAATACAGTACAATACAGTACAATACAACCCACCTAAACAACTAAAAAACTAAACCATGGCACCAAGCACCCCATCAAGCCTCTTCTTGAACACCTCCAATGAAGGTGACTCCACCACTTCCACAGGCAGCTGATTCCAGTGGGCAATCACTCTCTCGGTATAGAACTTCTTCCTAAGATCCAGTCTAAACCTGCCCTGGCGCAGCCTGAGACTGTGTCCTCTTGTTCTGGTACTGGCTGCCTGGGAGAAGAGACCAACCTCCGCCTGGCTACAACCTCCCTTCAGGTAGTTGTAGAGAGCAATAAGGTCACCCCTCAGTCTCCTCTTCTCCAGGCTAAGCAACCCCAGCTCCCTCAGCCTCTCCTCATAGGGCTTGTCTTCCAAACCCCTCACCAACTTTGTTGCCCTTCTCTGGACACGCTCCAGTAAGACAACATCCTTCCTAAACTGAGGGGCCCAGAACTGGACACAGTACTCAAGGTGCGGCCTAACCAGTGCAGTGTACGGGGGCAGAATGACCTCCCTGCTCCTGCTGGCCACACTGTTTCTGATGCAGGCTAGGATGCCATTGGCCTTCTTGGCTGCCTGGGCACACTGCAGGCTCATGTTCAGCCTACAATCAACCAGCACCCCCAGGTCCCTCTCTGCCTGGCCGCTCTCCAACCACTCTGACCCCAGCCTGTAGCACTGCATGGGGTTGCTGTGGCCAATGTGCAGAACCCGGCACTTGGATGTGTTCAATCTCATGCCCTTGGATTCTGCCCATCTGTCCAGCCTGTCGAGGTCCCTCTGCAAAGCCTCTCTGCCCTCCAGCAGATCAACTCCTGCCCCCAGCTTGGTGTCGTCCGCAAATTTACTGATGATGGACTCAATGCCCTCATCCAGATCATCAATAAAGATGTTGAAGAGCATGGGGCCCAGCACTGATCCCTGGGGCACACCACTAGTGACTGGCCACCAGCCGGATGTGGCACCATTCACCACCACTCTCTGGGCTCGGCCCTCCAGCCAGTTCCTAACCCAACGCAGTGTGCTCCCATCCAAGCCATGGGCTGCCAGCTTGGCCAGGAGTTTGCTGTGGGGGACGGTGTCAAAGGCCTTGCTGAGGTCCAGGTAGACCACATCCACAGGCCTCCCCACATCAACCAGGCGGGTCACCTGATCATAGAAGGAGATCAGGTTGGTCAAGCAGGACCTGCCCTTCCTAAAGCCATGCTGGCTAGGCCTGAGCCCTTGGCCATCCTGGAAGTGCTGCATGATCGCACTCAAGATGACCTGTTCCATAATCTTGCCTGGCACTGAGGTCAGGCTGACAGGCCTATAATTCCCTGGCTCATCCAACCGGCCCTTCTTGTGGATGGGCACCACGTTGGCCAGCTTCCAGTCTTCTGGGACCTCTCCAGTGAGCCAGGACTGCTGAAAAATGATGGAGAGCGGCTTGGCCAGCTCATCTGCCAGCTCTCTCAGCACCCTAGGATGGATCCCATCTGTTCCCATGGACTTGTGGGCGTCCAAGCGGCTCAGAAGATCTCTAACTACCTCCTGGAGCAGCGGGAAACCATGCAGCTCCCTGGCTCCTTCTGCCAGCTCTGCAGGCCAGCTGTCTGGAAGATGTTCTGCCATGCTAGGATAGATTGAAGCAAAGAAGGTGTTAAGTACCTCTGCCTTTTCCTCATCCTTTGTTACAACCTTCCCCTCCGTGTCAACCAAGGAGTGGAGGTTGTCCTTGCCCTTCCTCTTGCTATTGATGTATTTATAGAAGGACTTTTTGTTGTCCTTCACAGCAGAGGCCAGTCTAAGTTCTAAATGGGCTTTTGCCTCCCTAATTTTCTTTCTGCATGTCCTAGCAACATCCCTAAACATTCTGTAGGTTGCCTCCCCTTTCTTCCAGAGATGGTACACCCTCTTTTTTTCCCTTAGTTCTATTAAGAGTTCATTGACCAACCAGGCTGGCCGTCTGCCCCGGCGGCTCATCTTCCGGGACACTGGCACAGCCTGTTCCTGAACCTTCAAGAGTTCTTCTTTGAAGCAGCTCCAGCTCTCCTGGACCCCTTTATTTTTAAGGGCTGTATCCCAGGGAACCTTCTGAGTTAGTTCCTTGAGTAGCCTGAAGTCTGCCCTCCTGAAGTCCAGAGTGGAGGTCATCTTGCTGCCCCTCTTGGCTTGGCTGAATACTGAAAACTCATTTATCTCGTGGTCACTGGTGCCTAAACACCCTCTGACCACCACATCACCCACCAGCCCTTCCCTGTTGGTGAAGAGGAGGTC
The DNA here is from genome assembly GCA_015227895.2 of Colaptes auratus. Lineage (NCBI taxonomy): Eukaryota > Metazoa > Chordata > Aves > Piciformes > Picidae > Colaptes > Colaptes auratus. The sequence goes on along the minus strand of CM026897.1, from coordinate 47,926,442 downwards.
AAGCATGGCCTTACCCCTGGTAGGTTCATGCAGCACCTGGGATAAGAAGCTGTCCTCCATACACTCCAGAAACCTCCTAGACTGCCTTCTTTCTGCTGTGTTGAGATCCCAGCAGATATCAGGCAGGTTGATGTCGCCCATGAGAATGAGGTCAGGTGACCTTGAGACAGCCTTAAGCTGCCTATAGAATGCCTCATCTACATTTTCCTCCTGGTTGGGTGGTCTATAACAGACTCCAACCAGGATGTCTGCCCTCCCGAACTTCCCTCTAATTCTCACCCACAAGCACTCAACCCGATCACCCCTGATCTCCATCTAGTGCCTCCCTGATGTACAGGGCCACCCCTCCACCCCTTCTTCCTTGCCTGTCCCTCCTGAACAGCCTGTAGCCGTCAATTGCAGCGCTCCAGTCATGTGAGTCGTCCCACCACGTCTCTGTGATGGCAACTACATCATAACTTTCCTGCTGCAACAGGGCTTCTAGCTCCTCTTCTTTGTTAACCATGCTTCGTGCATTAGTGTACATGCACTGAAGCTGGGCTGCTGGTTTCATCTCTAGCCCTAGCTTATCTCCCCCAGACTCCTGCCTGAGGTGACTGGTTCCAGCCCCTTCCCCCTTCAAAGCTAGTTTAAAGCCCTATCAATGAGACCTGTCAATTCTCTTCCCAGAATCTTTTTCCCTTTGGGGGACAGGCCATTCTCGTATACTATGACCTTTCCCCTCCTCTGGGACAGATGGAGTCCATCTGTTACCAGCTGACCTGGTGCAGTAAAAAGTTCTCCAAGATCGAAAAACCCAAAATTCTTTCGACTGCACCAGCCTCTGAGCCACTTGTTGACTGCAGCTGCTGTCCTGTTCCTTATCGTATTCCCTCCTGCAGCTAACGGTATCGATGTAAAAATTATTTGTGCACCTGACCCCTCAACCAGATCTCCCAGGGGCCCTGAAGTCATTTTTGATAGCCCTGGGAGTTCTGGTAGCAACATCATCATTCCCTAACTGCAGAACCAATAAGGGATAGTAGTCAGAGGGCTGTACCAGACTTCTTTGATCATGGGCTACACTACAAGATTCCAGGCCTGCTGACTCTAGAAAAAAAGCCTTTCTTGTTTCTAAGAGGAAAAAGAATCCTGGGAAAAGAACTGCCAGTGCTGATTGATAAGTCTTTAAACTAATTTTGAAGGGGGAAGAGGGAAAAATGAGCCTTACTGAGGACATTCCTGGGACAATTGTGAGGCAGGGTACCAGCTCCACTGCTATCCCAGGGGCAGTAGGGGATAGTGGCTTATGCAACACCCACAATAGTAACAAATAACTCCTCTGCTAAGTCTTTTGAAGTGTCTGTATACCAACGTGAGAAACATAGGAAATAAACAGGATGAACTAGAAATTTGGGTGAAGTCTCAGGGCTGTGATCTTGTTGCAATTACAGAGACATGGTGGGACAGTTCCCATGACTGAATGTGGTTATGGATTACTATGTACCATTCAGGAAGGACAGACTGAGGTGGTAAAGTTGCTTTCTATGTGAATGAGCAACTAGAATGTGTTGAGCTTAACCCAGGGGGAGATGATAAAAGTGTTGAAAGCTTATGGGTGAGAGTGAAGGGACATATAAACATGGATGATAGGGTTGTGTTTACTACAGACCACCAAACCAGGAAGAAGCTACTGATGAGGCCTTCTACAGGCAGCTGGAAGTAGCCACAAGATCAAGTGCCTTGGTGCCCGTGGGTGACTTCAACCACACAGCCAAGCACAAACAGTCCAAAAGGTTCCTGCAGTGCATTGATGACAACTTTCTCCTGCAAGTACTTGAAGAACCAACAGCGAGGAGTGCAATGCTGTACCTTGTATTAACAAATAAAGAAGGACTGGTTGTAAATGTTAAGGCTGGGAGTAAGTTTGGTTGCAGTGACCATGATATGTTAGAGTTTAATATCAATAGACAGGGAAGCAGGGTGACAGGTAAAATTTCAACCCAGGACATTAAGAGGGCAAACTTTCCCCTCTTCAAGACTCTACTTAGAAATATCCAGTGGGCTAGGGCTCTGGAAGGAAGGGGGGCCCAAAAGAGCTGGTTAATATTCAAAGATTACCTCCTCCAAGATCAAGAGAAATGTATACCCTTGAAAAAAAAAATCAAGTAAGGCAAGCAGAAGACCTGCATGGATAAGCAAGGAACTCTTAGTAAAACTCAAAAATAAAAAGGAGGTTTACAGTATGTGGAGAAAAGGACTAGCCAATTGGAAGGATTATATAGTCAGAGAATGTAGAGATGCAAGAGGAAGGCCAAGGCCCTCCTGGAACTGAATCTCACCAGAGGGGTTGTGAGAGACTAAATCTTGCCTCTCTTGATGTGACTCAACAAAGATAAAATCACCTTTGCTGCCTACCCAGACAATAGCTGATGTGTATTGGGCAGACACCACTGGAACAACTCTCTGGAAGGTGCATGGAAAAAGATTGCTCACCAGACTGCAGCTGCCCTGGAAATAGTGGGCAGAAGCCACTGCTATCGATACTCTCTGGAATATACATACCTAAAAAAACTGTATAGAAGATCTGAGCAACTACTGGCTTGGGAGAAGGAAAACACAAGAGAAGGAAAAGCTCGGGGCAATGCTGCTCTGAAGAAAAATTGAGAGAATACCAGGAGAGAAAAAAGACAGAGACATCACCATGGAGCCTGGAAGAAGCAGACCAAGAGGACCCTCTCTCTGTGTCCTAAGTTCCACCTGCTGCAACTCATGGAGCTGAAGAGGCTGCTCGGAGGACAGCACAGCCAACAAGGATGACCACTCCTTCACTCCAAAGCTGCAGCTCCCTTCCTCTACAGACCTAAACTGTCTTGCGGGGGTTAGGGGTGTGGTAATATAATTCCTTTCCTCTCCTCTCTCCCTCTTCTCTCTCTCACTCCCTATTTTCTCTCTCTCTCCTTCTGATCCATCCACTTTATTTGTGTAATAAATAGTCTAGCTGTTGATATTTTGGCCTTGTTTGTGCCTCTAATTTCGTAACACAGGGATATTCAAAAGAACTGAGTCTCTTTCCCGTTCTGGACTGAGACAGGGGTAAAAGAGAACAGGAGGAGATTTTTCAAATTCATTAATGATAAAAGGAAGAGTGGGTAAAAGGTAAGCCCACTACTGAATGATAAGGGAGATAAGGTAACTGATGATGCAGAGATGGCAGAGTTGCTGAATGCCTTCTTTGTATCAGCCTTTACTCTCAAGACCAGCCCTCAGGAACCTCAGTCTCTAGAAGCAAGGGAGCAGAACTGGAGAGATGTGGACATTCTGCTGGTCAGTCAGGACCAGCTTCATAGTTTCAGTTAGGGTTGGAAGGGACCACAAGAATCATCTAGTTCCAAACCCCCTGCCATGGGCAGGGACACTCTACCCTAGATCAGGCTGGACAGAGCCTCGTCTAGCCTGGTCTTAAACACCGCAAGGGACGGGGCCTCAACCACCTCCCTGGACAACCCATTCCACGCCTTCACCACCCTCACGGTGAAGAACTTCCTCCTCACGTCCAGCCTGAATCTCCCCACCTCCAGCTTCATTCCATTCCCCCTAGTCCTATCACTCCCTGATAGTCTGAAAAGTCCCTCCCCAGCCTTCTTGTAGGCCCCCTTCAGATACTGGAAGGCCACAATGAGGTCACCTCAGAGCCTTCTCTTCTCCAGACTGAACAGCCCCAACTCCTTCAGTCTGTCCTCATAGGAGAGGTGCTCCAGCCCTCTGATCATCCTCGTGGCCCTTCTCTGGACACTCCAGCACCTCCAGATCCCTCTTGTAATAGGGGCTCCAGAACTGGACGCAGTACTCCAGGTGGGGTCTCAGCAGAGCTGAGTAGAGGGGGAGAATCACCTCCCTTGACCTGCTGGCCACACTTCTCCTGATGCAGCCCAGGATCTGATTGGCTTTCCGGGCTGCAAGTGCACATTGAGAGCTCATGTTGAGCTTCTCGTCCACCAGCACCCCAAGTCTCTCTCCTCTGGGCTGCTCTCACAGCCAGTCCTGCCCAGCCTGGATTTGTGCCTGGGATTGCCTCCACCCAGATGCAGGACCCTGCACTTGGTCTTGTTGAAGCTCATGAGGTTGGCTTGTGCCCACCTCTCCAGCCTCTCAAGGTCCCTCTGGATGGCATCCCTTCCCTCCAGCGTGTCTGCTGCAGCACACAGCTTGGTGTCATCAGCAAACTTGCTGAGGGTGCACTCAATGCCACTGGCTGTGTCACCCACAAAGATGTTGAACAAGACTGGTCCCAGGACTGATCCCTGAGGGACTCGCTTGTCACTGGCCTCCACTGGGACATGGACCCATTGACAGCCACTCTTTGGGTGCGGCCATCAAGCCAGTTCTTTATCCATCTAGTGGTCCACCCATCAAACCCATGTGTCACCAGCTTGGAGACCAGGATGTGGTGGGGACAGTGTCAAAGGCTTTGCTCAGGTCCAGGTAAACGACATCAGTTGCTCGCCCCTCATCTATTAATGTTGTCACCTGTTCATAGAAGGCCACCAGGTTTGTCAGGCAGGATTTGCCCTTGGCAAAGCCATGCTGAATGCTCCCAATCACCTCTTCACTACTCTTCTGAGTCAGTAGTGCCTCCAGGAGGATCTGCTCCATGATCTTTCCGGGCACAGAGGTGAGACTGACTGGCCTGTAGTTCCCTGGTTCCTCCTTCTTACCCTTTTTGAAAATGGGAGCAATATTTGCCCTTTTCCAGTCTGTGGGGACTTCCCCAGTCTGCCATGACTTTTGGAATAGAATAGAGAGGGGTTTAGCAACCTCATCTGCCAGTTCTCTCAGCACCTGTGGGTGTATCCTGTTGGGTCCCATGGACTTGAACACTTTCAGGTTCTTCAGGTGATCACAAACCTGAGCTTCACTTATGATGGGCAGTTCTTCCTCCCCATCTGTGGCATCGTCTGCCATGACTCCAGGAGTGTGGCTGGAGGCCCTTGCAGTGAAGACTGAGGTAAAGAAGTTATTGAGTACCTCAGCCTTTTCCACATCACTTGTGACCATTTCACCACTTTCCTTTGTGAGGGGGCCCACGCCTTCCCTAGTCTTCTTCTTACCATTAATATACCTGTAGAAGTTCTTAGTGCTCCCTTTAACCTCCCTGGCTAGATACAATTCAAACTCTGCTTTGGCTTTCCTAACCAGGCCTCTTGCTGCTTGGGCAGCTTCCTTATATACACCCTGTTCTAGCTGTCCTTCCCTCCACTTCCTGTAGAGTTTCTTTTTAAGTAATAGTGTGTCCAGGAGCTTTTGAATCATCCAGGCAGGCCTCCTAGCGTTCTTCCCTGTTTTTCTCCTTGTTGGTATACATAGCTCCTGGACACAGAGGAGGTGGTCCTTGAATACTGACCAGCTGTCCTGGGTCCCTCTTCCCTCCAGGGCTTCGTCCCATGACACTGTGGCTAGCAGATTCCTGAAGCGATCGAAGTCTGCACGCCTAAAGTCTAGGGTCATAAACTTAGAATAGGTCCTCCTGATAGCCCTGAGGATCTTAAATTCAACTGCTTCATGGTCACTGCAGCCAAGGCAGTCTCTGAGCCTCACTTGGTTACCAGCCCTCCCTGTTGGTGAGAACAAGGTCCAGCAGAGCACCTTTTCTTGTTGGTTCCTCTACCATTTGGAGGAGGAAGTTGTCTTCTGTGCAGTCCAGGAACATCCTGGATTGCTGGTGCCTTGCTGTGTTGTCCCTCCAGCAGATGTCAGGGTGGCTGAAATCACCATGAGGACCAGGGCTTGTGACCTGGAAGCCGCTTCTATTTGCCTGTGGAGGGCCTCATCGGCTTGGTTCTGCTGGTCAGGTGGCCTGTAGGAGACCCCCACAGTAATATCCCTTCCCTGTCTTGCCTTAATTCTAACCCATATACTCTCAACCATCTCATCATCCCTCCCCAGGTGGAGTTCTGCTTATTCCAGCTTACACCAACTGAAGACAAGTCCATGGGCCCTGATGGGGTCCATCCATAAGTGCTGAGAGAGCTGGCTGATGCTGTTGCTGAACCTCTCTCCATCATTTTTGGAAAGTCATGAAGAACAGGACAGGTGCCTGATGACTGGAAGAAAGCAAATATCACTCCAGTCTTCTTAAAAGGCAAGAAGTAAGACCCAGGCAACTACAGACCAGTCAGCCTTACTTCCATCCCTGGAAAGATGACAGAGCAGCTCATCCTGGGGGTCATGTCTAACCACATGGAAGACAAGAAGGTCATCAGGAGTAGCTAACATGGATTTAGCAAGGGGAGATCCTGTCTGACTAATCTGATAGCCTTCTATGAAATTATGACCAAATGGGTAGATGAGGGAAGAGCAGTGGTTGTCATATACCTTGACTTCAGTAAAGCTTTTGATATTGTCTCTCATAACATCCTCATAGAAAATCTCAGGAAATGCGGCATAGATGGCTGGTCAGTAAGGTGGATTGAAAACCGGCTTGACAAGAGAGTTCAGAGGGTTGTCATCAGTGGCACAGAGACAACTTGGAGGCCTGTGGTCAGTGGTGTTCCCCAAAGATCAGTACTGGGTGAAGTTTTGTTCAATATCTTTATCAACGACCTGGATGAGGGGATTGAGAGTACCCTCAGCAAGTTTGCTCATGATACAAGACTGTGGGGCTTGGCTGACATCCCGTCAGACTGTGCTGCCATCCAATGAGATCAGGACAGGCTGGAGAGCTGGCTGGAAAGCTGGCTGTAGCCAAGCTTTATGAAGTTTAATAAGGACAAGTACAGGGCCCTACATCTGGGGAGGAATAATATCATGCACCAGAACAGGTTAGGGGCTGCCCTGCTGGAAAGCAGCTCCTTGGAGAAAGACCTTGAAATCCTAGTAGACAGCAAGTTTCCATGTGTGGTGGGTTAATGCCCATCCTGAAAAAAACCAGGGTGGACGGCTTGCGAGTGCTATGCCCTCCCTGCAGGGCATTTTCCCGCTGGGCAACTGAGACTGTTCCACTCCCCTCTCCGTGCTCAGCTAGGGTATAAAAGGCAGGACATTGCAGCCATTAGCTCTCCTTTTTGGCTCCTGCCTCTCCTGGATGAGAGCTACTGCAGCTGCCTTCCTGCTCTTCTGTCATGTGGTTGGGCCTGATCCTTCTCCCTGCTACCTCTGCGCCTCTTCAGAGAGGGAGACTGGTTTTGTATTCTTGTTCCTTGCCCTTGTAAACCTTACCTGTTATTGGTATATATGTATATATATACATATATATATATATATATAAAAAAGAAAACTCTTTACCTCTCTACTTCCAAGCCGACTCTAAATTATTGCTTGGCGGATTTGCTCCTTCCCCTTTTTTTTTCCTCTCTGTTGGGAGGGAGGAGGGGGGAGCAGGGGAGAGATTCTCAGTCTTGCCCCCATCTGAGCTCTTAACTCCTAGTTAAGGCTCAAACCACTACACCATGGAACAACAATGTGCCCTTGTGGCCAAGAGAGCCAGTGGCATCCTTGGATGCATCAAGAAGGGTGTGTCCAGCAGGTCTAGGGAAGTTCTTCTACCTCTCTACTCTGCCCTGGTGAGACCACACCCACATCCAGTTTTGGGCTCCCCAGTTCAAGAAACACAGACAACTGCTGGAGAAAATCCAACAGAGAGCCACGAGGATGATTAGGGCACTTGAGTACCTCTCCTATGGAGAGAAACGAAGATCTCTGGGGCTATTTAGTCTTGAAAAGAGAAAACTGAGGGGATCTGATCAATGTCTATAAGTATCTGAGGGGTGGGTGACAAGTGGATGGGGCCAAGCTCTTTCTGGTGGTGCACAGTAATAAGACAAGGAACAATGTGTTTAAACTTAGAAGATTTCACCTCAGCATGAGAAACTTCTTTACAGTGAGGGTGACAGAACACTGGCATAGGCTGCCCAGAGAAGTTGTGGAGTCTACTTCTCTGGAGGCTTCAAAACCCACCTGGATGCATTCCTGTTTGGACCACCCTAAGCGATCCTGTTTTGGCAGGGGAGTTGGACCTCTTGAGGTCCCTTCCAACCTCTAATATACCGTGATACAGTGATATTAACAAATAAAGAGATAGAATAAAGAACCCCTACATTCCTCTTAAGTATAATTCAAGGCTTGAACCATATTTTCTTGGGTTATGTGTAAGAGAGCAGGCATCAGAAGTACTAATTCTGATGTAAAGCTTGTTCTGCTGGATTTCCTCCCCAATTTTCGGACTGAAACACATGATGACCCGGGACACAATCAAATCCTGATCCCTTTTTCAGTTGCCCCAGAGTCTGAATTTAGCTACTCAGAGGTAGGAGCCACCTTTTCTCCTCTTAATCACTTCATGGAAAGGTGTAAATCTGGATTTATGCAGGAGTTGTGGTCCACTCCCCCTTCAGGCTGTGTACATAAAGGTGGGGTTTAGAACTGCTCATAGAGGATACCTGCATGCTTTTGTACTGCTGGATTCCCAGTACTGATGATCTCTCAGCTTACTGGGATTGAGAGACAGAACACAGCTTGATGCAAGCAAAGTGTCACTTTTTAAAGTTATACAGCAAAGTCGTATAGTCTATAGAAGTCACATATGTCACATCTTAATTAGTCATTTTCTAATGGCATACGTATAATTAAGGCATACAATAGGTCAAAATAACCAAACAATATTTTAACACATCCAACCAAATTCTGCCTAGCTTCTCTCCTTCAGTTACAGGGTGTTTAGATCACTCTCAGAGTCAAAGACGAAACATAGCTTTCTCTATCTTGAGCAAAGGCAAATCTTCCCTATAGTCTTCTAAATCTATCCGAAAACAACCTCTTCCCACATCAGCTCACAGCAGTGGCTGTGCTCAGCTCTTCACCTCACAAGATACTTACCACAAGTAGCCAGGTGGGCAGAACAACCCAAGCACCTCCCATAGCTAGCATCAGCAATTAGGAGAGCCAGAGTTACATTTCTGTCTCTGGCAAATCTTGAGCATTGGGATGGTTTTGTGGCATCACAGTGTGGAAACCTTTCCATTCCTACCCCAAAACATGAGGCATTTTGGAAGCCAGATGTGTGGTGCAGCTCTGCTGCTGGTTGCATTGCAAGTGTGCCTGGGGCTAGGATGTGGCTTCTAATATGACAATAAAGGAATTAAATGCTTCCATCCTGTGCTCCACAAAACCACCACCCAGCTCAGCATGGCTAGCAGGCAAGTTTCTCTAGATCTAGTGAGGTTAATTTTTGGCTTGTGTAGTGGATGATGCTTATGGCCAGGATTGTGCCCCAAATAGTTCTAGGACATACTTTTTCTGTGTGTTAACCCTCCTTTGTTTCCCCCTCCTTTCTGAAGGCAGCAGGGGGGATCCTGGCACCACTGAGTCCAGGTAAACTGCCTGCCTGGCCGTGGTCTCACCCCTGTGGTAGGCAAGGGCCAGGCTATATGTTTGTTTCCCTGTTCATAGCACAAGCTTACACCATATTTGGTAGCTGCCAGTTCATTGGTTAACCTTGGTGTTAGCAACAGATGCTCATTGGACCAGTATTCACTGGGGCAAATGGTAAATAGGGGTTGTTTGGTGATGAACCCCCCCCACACATTCGTGTTCGAGCCTGTATCTGTGCGAGCACCAGTGCTGTTGTGGTTCACGTTGCCTGGGACTAAAGCCAGTGCTCCAAGAGGCTTCGTGGTACTTTGCCACCACCACCCAACTGTGTGCAGTGCTGTGGACAGTACCCCGTGGGATCAACCGCTGCATGATCCATCGCCGCAGGAGAAAACCTGGTAACCCGTGTGAACCAGTGCTGCTGAACTGCCAGTGTGCCCCCGCCTTGAGCGGGGAACCTTTGTATCCTGGGAGAAGCAGCAGCCACGCGGTCGGCGCTATTTCCTGTGTCCTTATTACGGCATATCCGTGCCATGTCTGCGGACTATAAACATTCTTAAGGGAAGACTTCACAAAGTTCTCAGCTTGTGAGTAAGCCAAGCCTTTCTTCATAAAGTTTCAGTTGGGGTAGCGTGCAAATCGCTCCGGGTGGAGGATCGCTGGTTACTGACCAACCCCCTCCCCCGCCGCTTTCCAAATCAGTTTCGATTCTAAGTTCTGTGAATCATTTGGGTTAAGTGCCTATGCCTAAACATTCTGTAATGATAGTTTCACTAACTGAATATGAATACCTGTGAAGGGGGACTGTATATACCCCGTTGCAGAGTTTGTATATATATATAGAAATAAACCCTAACATATTTTTCATTGATATCTCTGCCGCTCATTTCTGAGGGCATATTCATAAGAGCTTGGAGATATAGCGTGGAGAAAGTGATCCCATGTCCTGTGCATGTAGAGGGAAGCTGCTATCATTTGTCACTTTAACAGATGTCAAGAAGCATGTTTCTTGTTTTCTTTGTGCTGCAATTGCTGTTGTCTGAAGAATCTTGCTTTCCAGTGCAATTCTCACAATTTTTTAATTATTATTTTTTTCAGCATCCCCCTTCCTTTGCCTTTACCTACCTCACATTCTCCCCTACCCCTTCCTCCACTTCTTTTTGGTGAAGCCACTGGACTGCACAGGTAAGCCACTCCATGCCACACTTACAGAACCCCTTCTCAAAGTAAGACTATCCTGCAATGATCTAAGAGCCTGTGGGTTAAAATGGGGGGGCAGCCTAACAAATCTGACATCCTGGTTGGAGTCTGTTATAGACCACCCAACCAGGATGAGGAGGCAGACAAATTATTCTATAAGCAACTGGAGGCTGTGTCAAGGTCATCAGATCTTGTCCTTGTACATGACTTTAACCTGCCAGATATCTGCAGGGAACTTAACTCAGCAGAGGGGAGGCAGTCCAGAAGATTCCTGGACCACATGGAGGACAACTTCCTGATGCAGCTGTTGAGTGAGCCTACCAGGGGTCAAGCTCTGCTTGACCTGCTGTTCTCCAGTAGAGAAGGGCTGGTGGGACACGTGACCGTGGGAGGCCTGGGGTGCAGCGACCATGAGATGGTGAAGTTTTCAACATGCAGGGAGATAGGGAGGAGCACCAACAGAACCTTCACCTTGGAGTTCCGGAGGGCGAACTTCAGCTTAAGAAACTTATTTGCAAAGTTCCCTGGGTATCAGCCCTCAAGAACCGAGGGGTCCAGGATGGTTGGAGCTATTTCAAACAGGAGCTCTTGAAGGAACAGGAACTGGCGGTTCCCATCTGCCGAAAGATGAGCTGGCAGGGAAGGCGACCACCCTGGATGAGCAAGCAGCTCCTGGAGGAATTAAGGGAAAAAAAGAGGCTGTATCACCTTTGGAAGGAGGGGAAGGTTTCTCGAGGTGTGTTTAAGGAAGTTGTTAGATTATGTAGGAAAAAAATTAGAGAGGCAAAGATCCAGTTAGAATTGAAGCTGGCCACCTCTGTGAAGGACAATAAAAAGCATTTTTACAAATATGTTAATGCCAAAAAGAAGGGCAAGAAGAACCTCCACTCCCTATTGGACCTGGAGGGGAACAAAGTGAAGACAAAAAAAAGGCTGCGGTCCTGAACACCTTCTTTGCCTCAATTTTTAACAGCAAGGCAGGAGGAGTTCAGGACGAGTGGCCTCCTGAGCTGGGTGGTGGGGTCAGGGAGCAGTGTAATGCCCTGGAAATCCATGAGAAAATTAGTTCAGGACCTGCTGAGCCACTTGGACACTCACAAGTCCATGGGGCCGGATGGGATCCATCCTAGGGTGCTGAGAGAGCTGGCAGATGAGCTGGCCAAGCCGTTTTCCATCATTTTCCTTCAGTCCTGGCTCACCGGTTAGGTCCCAGATGACTGGAAACTGGCCAATGTGGTCCCCATCCACAAGAAGGGTCGGATGGAGGAGCCTGGAAACTATAGGCCAGTCAGCCTGACCTCACTGCCAGGGAAAATGATGGAGCAGACTATCCTGGCGGCAATAACTGCGCACCTGCAGGATGGCCAAGGGCTCAGGTCCAGCCAACATGGATTTAGGAAGGGCAGGTCCTGCCTGACCAACCTGATCTCCTTTTATGATCAGGTGACCTGCCTCGTGGATGTGGGGAGGCCTCTGGATGTAGTCTACCTGGACTTCAGCAAGGCCTTTGACACCGTCCCCCACAGCAAACTGCTGGCTAAGCTGTCAGCTTGTGGCTTGGACAGCAACACTCTGCACTGGGTTAGGAACTGGCTGGAGGGCCAGGCCCAGAGAGTGGTGGTGAATGGTGCCACCTCCAGCTGGAGGCCAGTCACCAGTGGTGTCCCCCAGGGATCTGTGCTGGGCCCCATCCTCTTCAATGTCTTCTTTGATGATCTGAATGAGGGGATTGAGACAGTCATCAGCAAATTTGCAGATGACACCAAGTTGGGAGCAGATGTTGGTCAGTTAGAGGGCAGAAGGGCTCTGCAGAGGGATCTCGACCAACTGGACAGATGGGGGTGGAGTCCAACGGGATGGCATTCAACAAGTCCAAGTGCCGGGTGCTGCACTTTGGCCACAATAACCCCATGCAGAGCTACAGGCTGGGGTCGGATTGGCTGGAGAGCTCCCAATCAGAGAGGGACCTGGGGGTGCTGATCGATAGCTGCCTGAACATGAGCCAGCAGTGTGCCCAGGTGGCCAAGAAGGCCAAACGGTATCCTGGCCTGCATTAGGAATAGTGTGGCCAGGAGGTGCAGGGAGGTCATTGTGCCCCTGTACTCTGCTTTGGTTAGGCCTTGAGTCCTGTGTCCAGTTCTGGGCCCCTCAGTTTAAGAAGGACATCGAGACACTTGAACGTGTCCAGAGAAGGGCAACAAGGCTGGGGAGAGGCCTTGAGGACAAGCCCTATGAGGAGAGGCTGAGGGAGCTGGGGTTGTTTAGCCTGGAGAAGAGGAGGCTCAGGGTCTCTACAACTACCTGAAGGGTGGTTGTGTCCAGGAAGGGGTTGGCCTCTTCTCTCTAGCAACCAGCACCAGAACAAGGGGACACAGTCTCAAACTGCACCAGGGGAAGTTTAGGCTGGAGGTGAGGAGAAAGTTCTTCACCGAGAGAGTGATTCGCCATTGGAATGGGCTGCCCGGGGAGGTGGTGGAGTCACTGTCCCTGGAGGTGTTCAAGAGGGGATCGGACGTGGCACTTGGTGCCATGGTCTAGTCATGGGGTCTGAGGTGGCAGGTTGGACTTGATGATCTTCGAGGTCTCTTCCAACCTGGTTGATTCTATGATTCTATGCTTCTATAAGAGCCTGGATGAGGCTCCTAGTGCCATGGTTTAGTTGATGAGATGGTGCTGGTGGTTGGACTTGATAATCTCAAAGGTCTTTTCCAACCTGGTTAATTCTGTATTCTGTATAACAATCTGGAACGTGCTATTTTATTTCAGTAGCTCACCTGGATCAGCTGCCTGCAGAGCTACACACTCTTCTGACAGTTTGGCAGAGTGAATATTAACCACTTCCTTTCAAGGTCAGGTCTGGTAAGCATGGAATGTAGTTCCACCACAAATCAACTCCAACCTAAAAGAAATAGCAGAAGATCATAAGAAACATCCTATAGACTTAATTAACCTTAAATTAAATGAGAACTATTGACATAATCAAGTTTTCTTAACTTTATTCAGCTTTATGAAGATTTCTAACAGCAGAGAAGAGCAAATTCCTTTTTGTACCCTAGCAGCAGGAAGATCTCCACCAGACTGCTGCCTCATGTTTCTCAACCATTCTTCTCCTTTGTCCTGCAATTACTGTTCTCCTGTTTGTGTTCAAACAGATTAACTACAACATTCAGGAGAGATATTTTCTATAGTTATTGTGTCACTATCACACAGAATTATTTGGTGAAGGGCATAACTTTTCATCAGATTGAAAAGACTTATTTAGAAGCACTTACCCACCTTGCACATAGTTTGACAGGACTTCTTCCCAAAGGATCAGTCAGGCTCTATGTGCTTGCAAGGAGCTCCAATGCACATGGTGACAAGCAAGCCTAAGCCCTCATACATGAAGCTCAACAAAACTGAAGAATTTCATCTCAGTAAGTGCAGTCCAGTCCATAGGCTGTCTGCTGTCTTGGGAGGCAGTATGCTGCTAAATATTTAATGTTTATGGGTTTGCTTTTGTTTTCCTTGAGAGACAGATTTTTTACTATTTCTTTTATGGCTTCTTCACTGAGATGCAGTCCTCAAGAGTCTGAGAATCTGTCAATAATTTCTTACAGTATTTAGGAAGAGGGTAGAAAACTTATTCATGACCACATTTTCTTGGATGTGATCATCTGGGTTCTACTTACCCACTTCAAAGATAGATTAAATTTTAAAATATGTTAGAGCACTATGCATAATTCTATGGATCAACTAATTATTCCAAAATGTATCTCGACAAAGCTGTGTACCCCGTGTTCAACAGATGCAGTTCAATATGTGTGAGCATGCAAAGCTTTAAAGGGTGATTTGCCAACTCAAGACCATTGAAGCTGTACTTTACAGACTTGTACTTGAAATCCCAACCAGGAAAACTATTTTATTGTCTGTTCCTAGAGGAGGAATGGTATCTCCACAGGTACTACATCTAAGGTCTTCTACTCACCTTTACTTACTGCTGCCACAGGTTTTACACTGTGAAAACAGATGAAGCATAGGTAGAATTTTGCCTCTTAAATACAGGTTAGATCAGGTTGGAGGAAGGACTCTTTAGAAAATGCAGAAGTTTGGTTAGAAGTAACAACTTCAGTGCTTCAATAGCTATTAGTTTTTCACTCTGTGATATGCAATATTTGTTCTGAACAATATGAGGAAAACAGGCATAGTCCTGACCCACTGCTGAACTCTGTGTTATGCATGTTTAGCAAATGATTTTTATAAATTAAAAGCAAATTGCACAGGCGCTTCATCTCAAGATGCCTACAATAAGTTTGTTCTATACAAAGTTCAGTTATTTATATCTATAGTGTTTACATTAAAATGCCACATGAGAATATAAAAAATTATTAAGCTTTTTTCCCACTCTTTTTTTTCCCCAGAAATATCTAAACAGATCTCAAAATAATACATTCATCTTTTACAAAGATGTCTGCATTTCAAGGTGCTCCTGACAATAGGCAATGAGTGGAAGAGTCTGGGTGCTTAGGCT
Organism: Colaptes auratus; assembly: GCA_015227895.2. NCBI lineage: Eukaryota > Metazoa > Chordata > Aves > Piciformes > Picidae > Colaptes > Colaptes auratus. The sequence continues at coordinate 47,911,384 of CM026897.1, read as the reverse complement.
CCTGGCAGTCATGTTGTGAGGTGGAACCAGTATGGCTCACTTGTGAATCCAGAACCTCATGGAGTCATAGAATCATAGAATTATTTTGGTTAGAAAAGACCTCTAAGATCATTGAGTCCAGCTACCAACCTAACACCATTGTGATGGCCATTAAACCATGTCCAGAAATCCCATGTCTGCACAATTTTTTAACACTTCCAGGGACAGAGACTCCACCTCCTCTCAGGGCAACCTATTCCAATGCATGACCACTCTTGAAGGAAAGATATGTTTCTGCTATTGTAAGGAGTGGTCCAAAGAGCTTCATCTGTGTCATCACTGTCATCAGGAATTGGGACACCCTTGCCCCAAGGAGAAGGACCAACAGGACTGGACCCAGAACCAGAGATACATCTTTGGACCCTTGCATTATTAGTATAGACCGTTTTCCCTTTTCCCTCTTCACTCTATTTTTCTCCTTTCTCCCCTCACTTTTCTCTACCTCCTATGGGTAAAATATAAAGTTTTGCTGCTGACTGAAATGAACCCCCTGGCATGAGTCACCTGAGTTTTTTGCACTTTGAGATCACAGTTATGAACCATCACAAGTCCATTGTTTTGACTATGACATTAAATTGGTGTCACAGGAAGGATAATTGTGACTTACAGAGGGGTGCAGGTTGCCAAACTAAAAAGGGAGTATAGATGCCTCCCTAAAGAATCTGAAACAGAGTATGTGTGGCATAAATCCCTGACGGGGCATGATCAAATTATATTAAGTGAAAAGGAAGCAAATGGATACTGGGGGCACAGCATTTTCTTAACAACAGGTGATAACTGAGTGCTGTGGTCACTGACACAGAGCAGCGTAGTGGGCTGGAGGACTAAACCCTTTAGATAGGGGGGAACCCCTGATCAATGTCTAGAAAGTGTACACAAAGCAGCCTGCTTGCAAATTTATGAGAGAAAATTAATTCCTGGATGTGAATTGCCAATGATGTTACCAGTGAACTCAGAAATCATGACCCCCCTTATATGAGGTCTTCCAGAAGCACTTAAAGCTACAGGGACTAATCTTCAAAGAACAATAGCATCAATGGGTCTGGTAGAAAGGCTTGAGGGCTTCATGAGAAGAGAGGGGAATGATGCCAGTACTTCCTTGAATCCTACCTTTAATCATAGTCCTGCTCCCTCCCAGTCAAGTAATTAAAAATTTTGGATGTCGGGGGGAAGTGGCACAGGAGCTGATTGACTATAATAGGCAATATGGTCCCGTAATAACTACTGAGGAAAAAGTAAGAAGTAAGTTGCGGGGGGGAGAACTTTCTCTCACTACCACAGAAGCAGACAATAAATCAAGCAAATTTTGCCCTCCTTCTGGACAGCAATTATTCACAAGCCCCACGTTGGGCGCCAATAAATTATGTGGTGGTGAGAGAAAGTTCTACCCCACACACAAAGAAACCACATCTAACTCATTCAGAGAAGCAGATGAATATAAGCTATATTTACAAGCAGAATGAAATGCAGATGGATATATACACAATATACAGTATTTACAATATATATATAAATATACAGCAGAGAACGTAATTCAGAACAAAACTCCCTCCTCCAGCCAGGAGGGTGTCATCCCCCCTTACCCCCTCTCTCCCCCTACCTCCCTTTTTTCCCAAAAAGGGTTAGAGAGAAAAAGGTAATTATTAAGGAGGAAATTCTGTTAGCTCAAAGCGTATGCAAGAATTATTCTTATCTGTTAGTTCAAGATTAACTCCATCCAGCAGCTGCTGCTCAGAGACTGAAAACAGACAGACTGGAACAGACAGAAGTGAGACTCAAACACAACTAAAACTTAAAGTTGCATTCTACCAATCTACCAATGAAATTCGTTTAGAATATCTTGTTTTCATTATTATTCCAAAACATTCAGCCAGAGTGTTCCAGCAACTGTCCTTTTCTTACAGGCACAGCCTAAAACGGTCACATAAGTAGAAATAAATGAACTGCAAATTCCCCCAGAAAGGGTCCAAAAACCCTCACAAGAAGTTAAATTATTGGGAATTTGGTGGAAGAGGGGAATGACATGCATCCCACCAGATACCCTCACTTCAGATTAAAATGACTGAGTCAAAAAAGGATTTGCAGCATGCTTTAAGATTATTGGTGTTTTGGAGGAAACATCATTGCTAGACCTCATTATGATTTGCAGAGGAAAGGGGTCAAATGGGAACAGACTGCTTCCCAAGAAGAAGCTATGCAATTGCTGATTTTTGAAACAACAGCTCACCAAATTCCTGGCCGTATCACCCTACAGATCCCTTTCAGGTGGAATGAGGATTTGTCTTATCAGGACTTTCAGTACAAATTTGGCAACAGGGACCAGAGGGGTCCACATGGCCTGTGGGATTTTATTCTCATGGGTTTAAGGATGCTGAGAAGAGATATACAGCTTGGGAGAAGTGTTTTTTTGTGGTCAGTTGGGCTCTCACAGAAATGGAGAAAATTGTATGGCAGCAACCAATCGTACTAAGAGGCACGTTTAAAGCACTAAGAGCAATCACCACTGGGACCACTCCCCCTGATGGGGTGGCCCAGAGAGCCTCCATAGGGAAGTGGTATGCCCAAACAGAACATTATTGTAACATTTTCTCAGTAACTGAAGGACCTTTGAAAAACCTAGCAATACAAGAGATGGAAAGCCTGGACAGCAGCCAAGACAAACCTGCCTCTGTCATACAGGTAGCCCCTCCTTTTTCTCAGGATCAGTCTGTCAGTGTCTGGTTTACTTAGCTTCTGCCAAGAGAGAAGGGGAAACATGGAAATATCGGGCAGTAGCACTTCACATCTCTTCCAATGAGCAGATCATAACAGAGGGGGACGGTAGTGCCCAGGTTGGTAAATTAACTGTAGTATGGAGTGTTTTCAAGTGTGAAGCAGAAGCCACTACTCCTGTCCATATTTACACTGATTCCTATGCTGTGTTAAAGAGATGTACTGAATAGCTCCCTTTCTGAGAGAAAAAAGGGATGGAAGGTTAACAGAATTCCCATCTGGCAAAAGGAAAAATTGCAAGAAATCTTAAATATTGCTAGCCAAGGAAACTTTGCATCGGGATGTGCAGCTTCTTATCAGGTTGATAGTGGCTCAGCAGGCAACTGGAATAACAGGGCTGATGTGTTAGCAAGGCTAGCACCTGTGCAAAAGAGACAAATCACAGAGGATTCAGAACACCTGTTAGAGTGATTGCATGCAAAGTACAAACACACAGGAGCCATGGATTTTTATTGTGAAGCCCATGCCTGAGGATGGCATGTCACTAGAGAAATGTGCAAAACATGCATATCAGCCTGTGAACAGTGCCATACACAGCTTGAAATACATCCCTTAGAGGATGACCCTCTGCATTTAGGAGAGGGCAAAGGCTTGTGGGAGGCCTGGCAAGTGGACTATATTGGCCCCTTTCAGGAGGTAAACATTTTGTGCTGCTAGGAGTGGAAATAACATCAGGGCTACTCCAAGCAAGAGCTTTTAAAAGTGCTACAGGAGAAAACATTGAAAGCGCTGCAAAATGGGTTTGGAACTTTTCCAAAGCCAGAAGAAATACAGTCTGATAATGGTTCTCACTTCACACCCAGAATTGTACAGGACTGGGCAAGAGGCAAAGCAATTAAATGGACCTTTCACACCCCATATTATCCTCAAGCTAATGGGACTGCAGAAAGAACCAATGGTGTCTTAGAGCAGCTTCTGAAACTATATGAGGGTAATTGGGATTCCTGCTTGGTTTAGTTGATTAGGTGGTGTTGGATGATAGGTTGGATGCAACGATCTTGAAGATCTCTTCCAACCTGGTCTATTCTATTCTATTCTATTCTATTCTATTCTATTCTATTCTATTCTATTCTATTCTATTCTATTCTATTCTATTCTAAAGCTGTAAAAGGTGTAAATAACAGAAGGGGGGGTAAATAGATGGCCCAAAATCACTGCTTCCTGCCCAAATGCTCCTACTTTAGTTTCCTCACTAAAGGGACCAGATGATTCTAAGAATCCACCTTACTTCCCTGGACAGCCTGTTCTGGTGGAACTTCCCACCATGGAATGTGTGCCGCTGTTACTAATGACCCCACTTAATGCAATTGCATGGGTAGCTTCCAATGCCCTGGGCAAGGAGCATTGGATAAATACCCACTGGAAAATTCCATCATTTTAATTTTGCCTCAGGGAGGCAAGGTCTGTTGTTTATCTTTTGTAGGAGAACCCCAAAGGACCCTGAAAACTGCACAGACAACACATGAATGAAGAAGTAGAGGTCTAAATTCTAAAATGATCAACCATCTAATTGGACTGGTAATATTTTTCTGCATCTTACCTCTAACCCATATCCATAAGAATGCTGAATGGCCTTGGTCTGAGGCCACTGTCAGTTACACTTACCCCAAGGACTGTCTCTCAAACTTGGCTAAAATGGTAATGCATGACACTGCAGTGTACCACAATGGAGATCTACTCTATTCTTTCAAGCACAGAGTATGGGCCCGAAAGATGGATGAGAAATGGCAAACTGGATTTAGAATCTTGTGCTGTATGAGAACAACAAGTTTTCATCTGTGAGAGTAATGCAATCAAAGCTCATGACATTTGTTTGGACACTGAACAGAGTATTTGTCATTTTGAGGCTCATCCTGATGAAAACCCTAAAACAGTGCTAGTGTATATTGGCAAAGGTGGTGTATGTTTCAGGATTGCTTGTGATTTTGTATCTGTAGACAATGTGGTTGTAAATACTAAGAATAATTCAAACTTTTGTGCTTGTAATTTCACTGAGATTACTGGATGTGATGTCTCCTATCTAACCCCAGTCATGCCCCACCAACTCCTGCATTCTAATTACACACTGACTCATGAACTGCTTCCAGTTACCATTGGGATGAATCTCACTTTAGTAAGGCAGTTGTTACAACACCATGATTTGATCAGAATTTTGGAAACAGAGGTAATGGACAGAAAACCTTGATAGCTGTTCATCCCCAATGTGGAAGGACTACCTCGTTTTTTGATGTGAGTTGAAAAGGATGGAGAGCATAGATGGTGGGACAAACTTTTTTGATGGTCACCTACTGCTACAGGCATCCTGAACAAGTTCTGTCACCCTATCATTGCTCTCTTGATATTGGTTCTGATCTCTTTTGGTTTGTCAGTGGTATCGTACATCATGATGTGGTGGTTTAGGCTGGGTGCTGGCCCGGATGCCACTGCCCAGACCACACCTGGGAGGTCCCAAGGGGTGGGCCCAGCCCAGGGGGGTGGTCACAGGAAACCAGGTATTCCATTTCCCATAATGCCCTGCTCCCCTATAAAACATCCACGCGGGGTCTGCACTTCCTCTTTCATCCCCTGCTGCTGCCTAGGTAAAATGGTGTGAGCTGCCTCCCTTGGGCCTGCCCAGGCCCAAGGCTGGGTTGGGAGGGGGGGGAGAAAGAGCCCTGGGGGGGTTGGGTGTACCCCCAGGTGGTGATGGGATCTCTCTCTCTTTGTCACGGTGCTTGTGGTTCTCTGTAAAACTTTCATTGTTCCTTTTTGGTTTTCTATTTAAACTTTCCATCACTTTTGCAATCTGTTTGTCTGAGTCGTTATTTCTGCCCTTGGTGGGAGGATTGCTCTCCCAAACCACGACACATGAATTGGAGAATGATGAATCAGATAACACATTCAACATTTGTGCTTGATACATATAATCTGCTCAATGTCCCATCTAATGTTAACATTCCCAAATTTATTGATACCAAGATTGATTGAGTTGGAAAATTATTTAAGATAACATTTTCTCTTTTGATGTATGTTTAAAACTAATTATTTTTATAAATTGTGGTAATAATCAGAATATTTTTTTATTTTTATTTATAATGATACTATACCCTTCCTATTACTTATACCTCTATTTCTCTCTCTCTCTCTCTTTCTTTCTGTCTTATGCTACCATCATCTGATTCCAGTGACAACTCTGAGACACAGGGTGGTGTAAGGAGGGATCTGAAGAGCCTCATCTGTCTCATCATTGTCATCAGGAATTGGGACCCCCTTGCCCCAAGAAGGACCAACAGGACTGGACCTGGGACTAGAGAGACATCTTTGGACCCTTGCATTATTGGCAGCTATAGACCTCTTTCCCTTTCTCCCCTCTTCATTTCACTCTACTTTTCCCCTTTCTCCCCTCACTTTTCTCTACCTCCTATGGGTAAAATATAAAGTTCTGCTGCTGATTGAAGTGAACCCCCTGGAGTGAGTCACCTGAGGTGTTTGCACTTTGAGATCACAGTAACAAACCATCATAAGTCCATTGTTTTGGATCATGACAGATATCCAATCTAAAAGTGCCCTGGCACAATTTCAGGCCATTTATTCTTCTTCTATTACATGATACTAGGGAGAAGGGACTGAGCCCCACCTCACTACAGCCTCTTTTCAGGTACTTGCAAAGAGTAATGAGGTCTCCCTTCAGCCACCTCTTCTCCAGACTAAACAATTCCACTTCTCCAAGCTGCTCCTCACAGACTTGTTCTACAGACCCATCACCAGCCTTATTGACCTTCCCTGGATGCACTTCAGTAACAAAATACAATACAATAAATATAAATACAATAAATCCAGGTTGGAAGAGACCTTCAAGATCATCGTGTCCAACCTATCAACCAATCCAACCCACCTAAACAACTAGATCATGGCACCCAGTACCCCATCAAGTCTCCTCCTGAATACCTCCAATGATGGTGACTCCACCACCTCCCTGGGCAGACCATTCCAATGGGCAATCACTCTCTCTGTATAGAATGTTCTTCCTGTTGTGAAATTGAACACATTATTTGAGATGCAGCCTCACCAGTGCTGGGTACAGAAAAATGATGTCTCTGCTCCTACTAAGAGTAGTGGCAAGGAGTCTGTAGCAACAAAGGAATCATGACAGAGAGGCTGCCTGATGCCTCTGGGGGCTCCTGGGCAGCTGGTTCTTCTCTTAGGGCAAAAGGGTAGATGGCAGAAGCAAGACCTTTACTGCTCTGTCTGCCAGCTCCATTTTCTTCCAGAACAAAATGTTTACCTTGTTTCAAAATGACTTTTCTGTCTAGATCTTTTCCTTCACAGGAGGTTTCAAAGCTTCTGCTCTGTGCCCCAGAAAATAATGCTTTCTTTCAGGATAATGTTTCAGAATGAAAATGAAGAATTCTAAACAGTGACATGTAACTAGTGCTTTTGCAATGGTGTTGTCAGGGAAGGCAAGTTACCTAGCTGGAAGGACAGGAAAAGCAGAGATGATTTATTAATGGTATCAGTGCTGTGCATATCTGTGAATATACACAAGCTTATTTCTTCAGCCCATGAAACTCACACCATCCTTGTATGTTTAGTTTGACTTCATGTTCACTCTTCTTCTCCTACAATTATTCAGAAAATGCAAAAAAAATGCTGCAGTTGTGTTATTCAGAGAATAATGCAGTTCAAATACATCTCATATGGAGATGTATTTGTAATCACAGTCATGCTCCTTGGGATTTAGTTTTCAAGCAGATGAATAGACACTATTGGCAGCAGGAGTGACCTAGATTCAATCTGTTTCTCACCTGGGAGCTGCATTGCTGAGCCCTGACACCTTCATCACTCATACCCTGCTCTATGATTTTACAAGACTGATGCTGGCCTCAGATTTTCAGTCACATACTGTAGCTTGAGCCTCCTTGCCTGCCTGTACATCTTCCTAATCCCTTGAGGTGTTTAAGACCAGGCTGGATGAGGCTCTGGCCAGCCTGATCTAGTGTAGAGTGTCCCTGCCCATGGCAGGGGGGTTGGAACTAGATGATCCTTGTGGTCCCTTCCAACCCTAACTGAAACTATGAAACTATGAAACTAATGAGCAGACTCTCTGAAAGCATGGACCATTCTCCCTCTTACAGAAACAACCATTGCTCCTTGCTTTTCTTCTCCTTCTAGAAACTGCTGTCATCTGCAATGCAGCCTATTCTACTAGCTGCTCCTTGCAAATGGATGAATCAAAGATTTACTATCATTAGAAGATGTGGAAATTAGAAAATGGACTAATAGAAATTAATAATGACCTCCTCTCAACAATTAGATGAATGGCAGATCAATGCAGTATGTTAATAGATTGGAAGTAATTTAAGACAACACAAATACTAGATCTTCAATGTTAGATGGGAAGAAAGCAACTAAGACAGAAGACAGCACTCTATTATATCTGTAAAAAATATCATATTTTAAGATGCATTTTCTATCCTTCTTTGAAAAGATAATACTGGAAAACTTCTCAACATCCTTCCATAATACCAACTCACATTGATAACATTTTGCCTCCTTACAAATGAAAATTTATTGTGGGTCTCTAATAATTAATAAATCCTTTGTCATGTGTTCCAAAGGTAAAATAATTATAATAGTCTGCAGACAATAATTGTTACTTTTTAATATCAACAGATCTTTTGTTTGCAGTATGTGCATAATATTTTAAAAGGGAATAATTAAACATGATTCATGTAACAGTTGCAGTACATAAACACATTCTACATATATCTCAAAGGAAAATCTCAAAGAAGAGAAAAAAGAACTCTACAAGAAAATTACTGCAGAAGTATTTTGTGCTAACCTGGCATCATGCATAAAAATAAAATAATGTCTGTAAGTGAACAGTTCTTAAACTTGAGGGACCAATACACTTTTTAATGTGGTCACATTCTTTGGAAAATATTAGAAACCTTAGGATTCAACAATATTTGCCTCTCAAATAAAACATTGTGGAGATCAGTACAGTCACATCTTCAGGATTCAGTTTTAATCAAAATTCCTCATGTGACAGGTTGAGGCAGACCCCACCACAGGCAAAAATGATGACTCAGACAAACAGACTGCAGAAGTGGTGGAAAGTTTAAATGGAAAGCAGTGAATGTTTACAGAAAGCCAGAAGTGCAGTGACAAAAGAAATCCCAAAGCACACCCAGAAATATCCCATCCCCATCTGAGGGTACACCCAAGACCCCCAGGGCTCCTTCTTCCCCCCCTCCCCCACTCCACTGCTAGGGTAGTCTCAGCTGGCCAGATCTGAGACTGACCATCCCCTCAGCCTTGGGCCTAGCCAGGCCCAAAAGGCCAGGAGACACCTCCTCCAAGTTACCAGGTGGCAGCAAGGGAAGAAAGAGAAAGTGCCAGACCCCCTGATGAGATCTTATAGGAGACTTGGGTATTATGGAATGAAATACCTGGCTTCCTGTGTCCACCCACTGGACTGGACTTCTGGACACATGAAGCACCCCTCGTATGAACACAGCAGAGGGCACCCAGCCCAAACTGCAAGACCTCAATAAATTCCTGTAGAGTTGCTCTGCTTCATTAATTGTGGGAACATTTATGAATATATATGGTGATTAGAACTACCACAAATCCCATAAATGAGAGGTCAGAAAGGTTAGATCATGGCAATTCTGTGATGAAGAAAACAACCAACCAAAAAAAAAAACACCAAAAAAACCACCAAACCAAACCAACCAAACAAAAAACCCACCAAACATAAATTATCTTCACTGGAAGGACACTATGTTCAGACAGATGACATGGGTTTTGATTTTCAATTGCTAAGAGCCCTCTGACACCCAATCACAGTTCTTGGTTTTAATGGCTTGTAATAGGTCACTGTGATTATGGGGTTTAGGACTCACACATGCATATTTAATACACCACACTGTAGCTATGTGACTGAAGGAGTACTAATTGGTTTTAATGGGTTGAATACATTGAAATACATTGCTGATTTGGTTATTTTTTTCAAGTTGTAACTAGTAGAGAAAAACGTGAATATTGTCATTTCACTTAACTTGGAATGGGGTGTTTAATGGGGTCTTGTCTGCTGGTGGTGTTCCTGTATACAGCAAAAATGTAAAGCTAGCAGATTTTAGAAGCTGTTTCCTGATATTTGGAGAGTTTCTAGAAAAACACAATGGAGAGAACTTTGTTTAAAGAATTCAGTGCCACACCATTATGATGGGTACAAATTTAGCTCAAGCTGCTGTAAGTTCAGTATAGCTGATTATGTCATTAAAATAATGTATTACTGACACAAGAAATATTTAATTTTATGACACGTATTTCAAGAAAGACAAAAGGAAACATAATCTAACCATTCCCATGGTCAAAAAGTTTATCATCATTGTCAAACAGACTCAGAAACAAGAAACGATACCCGTTAACACCAAAACCACTGTTATTACAGGATCTTCTATTGTAAGAGTGTGTATGCAGAGGACACAAAAGACATGGAGCTCTTTCTGTCCTTGGAAAGGCTTGTGGCATCAATAACAGAGAGAAGAACTCAATAGTTGTAACAGAGATCCTGGAATATGTGAGTCTGGGCTGTTATGAAGCCTAAATTCTAGTTCAAGCAGAACAAGCCAAATACTGAAAGAGGAAGGAAATTAATGAAGATTTTTAACAGTATTTAGTGAAAAGTAGAGACTATAAGACAGGTGCACTGAATGTCTCAAGAGGTTAAAATTCTGCCTTTCATCTCCAGGTCCTTGGTTCAAAATCAGTCCAAAGCTGTCAAAATACCTTTTTTGGCAGCAGTTACAAAAGAAAAGGCAAAGTGGATCATTGAATGCAATCAAAGAGGAATGGAGAGCTGAACTTATTATGGAAATGATACAAGAATGGCAAGAGCTACGTAGGAAATGGTGCTATGTGCAGCTCTGATGGCAAGGATAAAATGTTGCTAAACTGCTGATGAATTCTGGAGGGCATGCTGAATGCTAGAAAATGTGCTGTAAGATAGATCTATAATAATTATGCGTGACCAAAAGGCAGCACTGGCTTTTTTGTCAGGCCCAGATGTCTGAATGTGTTTTATGTTTGTTGGCTTTTAAAAATATGTAATAAATGGTTAATTTAAAAAAATAAATTAAGATTATCCAGTCCTGACCTGAATACTGCATGCAAAACTAAGAGTTGAAGGAGTATTACTGAGGGAAATGAGATCCAGAAGGAAAAATATGGACTTGTGCCATTAACTCTATATAAAGAACCAATTTATATCTGGAGGTTGAAAAGGACCAGCCTACCAGCAATTCAGTCAGAATTTACATTACACTTATGTAGGTTTTGGGTTTAAACTGTCACAAAAAGATTTGTTGACACAGGTTAGAGGAAGTGAAATAATAGTATTCATTGCATGTCACATCTTTACTTAGGCAAGTGAGGACAGATCTGTAAAGGTATGCAGGTACCTGAGGAAACTGAGAAGGGCCTTAAACCTCTCCAAACCCACACATCTATCTGCATCTAGCTGCCTCAATATCTTGGAAAACCTGGCCTCTATCAGATGATTTCTGCATTCACACAATAGTTTTCAGCACCAAATTCTACTTGAATCTCTGGAATTAATTTGCTTTCTGCAAGTGGGCAACTTCTCCATGTGACTGTTTTCTCCTTTTGTGTAATACTGGGCTATGCTGCCTCTCTGAGCTCCTTCTTCAACTGTATCCCTTCCCATCCCTTTATGCCTTTCGAGGCTGCAGGAAGGAGCAGTGTACATCACTGGCGGTTTGCAGTGCCCTGCCCATTGGAGAGGACACATGCTGTTCATCAAGCTGCAACAGGCTCTCAGGAGCAGGCTGAAGCAAAATGTCGTCGGAAAAGGGTTCTAACAGATACTGTCTAATTCTGGGCCTGGCACCAAGGCTCCTGCTGCTAGAGACAAGGTAAGTTCTCTCTGCTTCCTCAGGCATTTGCATAACAAAGGACAATCTGAATCCTTGCAGCAAGTCCTCGAACACTGGTCCCTAAATCTGCAAACTGAAGATCACAAAACAAGACATAGCAATGAAGGGCACTTAACCCAAATGAATAGCACAGTGCTCTATTACAGCTTCAGATTACTTACGGAGGAAAAAAAATGTTTTTATGCTAGGACAATACAGGATTCTTTCAGACATATTACTATGATTTACACTATCAAAATACCAACAAAATGCCTCCTCTTGTTCCTTTAATGTACACTGTGTTTCTGAGGTTTACCGTGCTCATAGCAGAAAACCTCAGCAGCTGAATTAAACTCATTATTAGCTCCACATTTTTTCTCACGTGTTTGTCTCTGTATGTTTGGGTGTGTAAAAGTGCATGTAAATACCATGTGTATATGCCCATGCATTTTTCATACTAACAAAACCAATTACCTAAGTGCTAGTGAGGTAAATAATTTCATTGCTACACAACAAATGTGTAAAGCCCTTCCATTTCAGAGAAGTCCAATAGCTGTGAATGCAGTCCTTCTGCAACTACAGTAGACTAAGATTTTATTTTTTTTGCCTATGCTCAGTCAAGGGCTGCTACATGCTCCTGTAAGCTGAACACCTCTGGGTAAGTTGAACGACCCATTCCCCCATAAGCTCCATCAGACACTGCAAAAGGACAGTCAACCATATCTTGAACACCTCAATTCCATTCTCTGTGTATCTAACACTTTTGAAGCTGATCCTAAGAACTCTGGTGCTCCAGACAAATCATCAAATACTGGTTTTCACCAGAGGCACTGGGACAAAAACAGTCACAAGCTACTTTGCTGCTCCTCCTGGTTTGCTGGCTTGGAGATACAATATCTCCTACAGAAGTTATTTGGTCCTAGGCTGTGTTTAAACAGTTTTTGCGTTTGGTGTGTGTGGGGGGTGTTTGTTTGGGGGTATTGTTTGTTTGTTTTCACTTTTGTTTGTTTCTTTTGTGTGGTTTGGGTTTTTTTTTTTTTGGTTGGTTGGTTTGGTTGTTCGTTTCATTTTTTTGGGGTGTGTCGGGGGATTGGTTTTTATTACTTTTGGTTTTGTTTTGCTTGTTTGTACAGAACTATGAAAAAAGGAGTTAGGAAAAGAAGTTTGAGGACTGCAATGGACCTAGACAGTGACACAATTCTTTACAGTTGGAGACAAGAACCTTGAGGAGGAGCTGGTTGCCTCTTCTGCTCTTCTGTTTTAAGTCATTACTTTTGACTCATCACTTTGAAAGGCTCTAGCAAGTTGCTTCTGTGCAACAGATCGTCCTCGCTTACTGAATACAGCTGCAGCTTTATTTTCCAATTATCCATCTGCTACTGGGCAAACCCTGTGAAGTGCTCTCTCACTGAGGTAGGGTATTTCAGCTCTGTTGTGTTAGATCACTTGTTAGGCCAGCTGCAGATTGCAGTGATTAGCATTGATGAGGTAACACTGCTGAAAAAAATGTCCTGTTTCCTTGCCTTATTCCCAAATTCTAAATCCCACTAGGCATTAAAAACAGACAAAAATCAAGCAGCTCCCTCTTCTACCTGAGACCCTTGAGTAAAAGAGTGGTTTAAAACAATTGTCTGTTTTCTAGATCAGCTGTCACTGACAAAGGCTAACAGGAATACAGGCAGATTGTGATTTACAGTATAATCATAATTTGTTTGAACACCTGAAAGAGATGTTGACTAAAATACTAATTTCTTAGCTGCCAAAAATTATAACTATATTCCTAGGTACAGTATGAATGCAGACCCTGAGAGTGCTTAATATGAACAATAGAGTCATTCTGTTCAATCACTATGTCAATCTGTGGATCAGTAATGTTCATCTAATTATAAATCTGCTCACCAGGAGGCAGCTGTTGGCACTGTCTTACCTGCAAGTCTCAAATCATGTGGGGTTTTTTGGTGCATGCTAGGACAGTACAGCTGGTGCACAACAGATGGCATGAGGGAGTCCCTAGTCAGAGCATGCATATGTGCTCAGCCCCAAAGTCAAATGTGTATTATAAAGCAGGAAGTTGCCAAGCAGAGGTCATGAATGTGTCCGCAGGATGCCAAAAGCAGCTAAAGCACAGGTACTTACTAAACTTGTGATTTTTGCTGTGGCCTAAGGGACACTGTAGTTTAATTGGCTGTGCTGGCTCATTAGAGGTTTGCTTCTTTTTTTTTTTTTTTTTTTTTTGTCATTGTTCATTGTAGATAAAAGCATCAAAATAACTATGCACTGAAGGACGGCACAAGGGGTAGCTGTTAGCTCTTGGCTATTTTACAACATTCAGGAGAGAATCTCAAGAGGAAGCTGAAGAGTGCAAATGAAATTTGGAACATACCATACAAACAAGGTAATTTACTTAGCTTGTAAATAAATGCCTAAATACAGGCATTTCCTGTGCAAAGAGAAGTAAAGACATTCAAAATTTAAAATATACTGAAACACAGAAACACAGGTGACAATGTAACTGCAAAGCAGGTGCTAGTATTAAGCAAACCTCACGGCTTGCTTAATAGAAGCACATCTGGTCTTTAAAAGTCAGCATAGGTGTTTGCATTTTAATTGCACAACTCTATCCTGCTGCCCCACACTATGCCCTGGAAAGTCAGCTATGAGACAGCAGTACACATGTGCTGTTAACTGATTGCATGGTGGTCACAAAACACTGAGTTTAGAAGCTATGGCATTATCTCTGCTTTCTTCTGTGGTTCTCTGCCATATTTAATTTCAGAAAGATACTCTTGTCAATTAATATTCTACAATGTTATGGGTTCCTTTTACTTTATAAGATGAGCCAGAGTTTTATCCTAACACAGCAATATCTGCTGCAATCATCAATTTATTCCAAGGCAAAAGTCCAGATCGTTTTATTAAGAAACTGGCCGAGAGCTGTGCAAAAGCTAACGGCGAACCTGAAGTGATTATGCGGTCCTGCATTGTGCAGGCGGTGAAAGTGCTTGAAAGTAAATTGGAAAATATTAAATTCTTGACGATTTTTTAATTTGGAAAAAAAATTCAAAGGCACAGAACCTGATGCTATGTGATTTATTTACACTGCATATTGAGTCAAATGACAATGTGAGAGCACTTGTGCAAGCAGTAAACCTTACTGTCCCCCATCTGCAAAAAAGCTCCCGACCATGCGGTCCTGGAAAGGTTCCCGGAGAAGCCCAATCGGCAGGGTCCCCATCCTCACCGCCGTTTATTTTTGAATCGCATTTGCGCCAAAGAGACTTTACCACGGCAAAAGATTTTAAATCGCCGGCAGCTGCAGAGAGAGGTGCCGCTCGTCTCGTCACCGCACAGGACTCGCCCTAGCCGCAGGAGAAAGCGGCCATCGATCATACTCGGAATCGCTCGCGAAGTCCCGCAGTCCTGCCTAAACCGATCGCCGAGAGTTCCTTCAAGCCTACAACTTCGTTGCGAAACGCCAGCTCTGATCCAGCTTTACCAGGCACGCCGGCAGTGAGGCAGGCGGCAGCGGCGGCAAGACAGACCGCAGCCCGCCGCAGCTCCAGCCCGTGTGCGTGCGTCAACAGAGCGAAGAAACCGCGAAAGAGCAACCCGAGAGTCAGATCTTGGGAAAGAGCCGCGAATTTCGGCTCGGAGAGAGATCCTCCCGACCGCGGGACACGGTGACTGTAACTCCAGGGAACGCCGCCATTGCAGGTCCCACAGAGGGGACCGCATGGCAGCGGCATGTGGCAAGGAGCAGGAAGCAAGCCACGCGAAGGCACCCCCTGCTACCACAGCGTCTTCAAACTAGCGTTCCGACCCCGAACCGAACCCACGCGGCACCCCGGAGCACTGCGATTTCATGGCGCGAGAGCTGGATGCGTTATGTCGTTTCTCTGGGTTTTCGCGAATGCCATGTGAAACGATGGCCAGCGCGGCTGATCAAGTCCCAAGTGTTGGACACAGAGAAAGCAATACATCGGGAGAAGGAACAGTATGGTGACAGAAGGGATTGAGTGCGAGAAAATTAGATGCGACATGCCATTGCTCTGTATTGCGACGAACCCCACGTAAAGCGATGGGAAATGTAGCAAATTAAGTCCATAGTACGGATCATAGAGGAAAGCCAGTACAGCGGCAGAAATGCATCACGCTCAGGGGGAGTGATGGCATGATTAAGAATACCAATAGCTGATCTGAGAGCCAGTGCTGCTTTACATTACACTCCATCTAGAATAATGTTTTATTATACTGTTTATATATGGTTATGTATAATATATACAATGTTGTGTTACAGGCATGCTATAGGGGTTACTACATTCTGTTTTAGACACCATGTTTTATATTGAAAGATAATAAGTATTCTTTAGCTAAGTGGTAAGGACAGTTCGTACCCTCGACAACCAATGGCCATAGGAAAAGGGGTGAGATGTCCTAAAGGGACAAAAAGCCTTAAAAATGCTTCGAATCAGACAATGGGGCAGGAACCAGTAGATCTGTTTCTTCAGGAAAATGGCCACATTGCCCAGGCTTGTCTGAACATGCCCTGGAGTCCTAGTGGGCCAGGTGTGTGTGCCTTTGCCCACGTTTGGAGAAAACTCATTCTACGGGTTGAAGTGTCAGGTTTTTAATCTCTCAATTTTTGTTGCTACTGGCCATCAATGTCTTGGGAAATCTATAACTAACAGCCCAAAGGGCCAGTGCCTTGCCTTGCAATTGTCCAAGCTCTGGGAGAAGTCACAAGTCTTGCTTGGAATCTGAGCTGTGCTTCAGTTTACCCAGACAGACTGCAAGACCCCTTGCTGTATGTTCCTGCCGTTTTCACGTGGTTGACGCCATTTTGGTTTTGTTTAAATCCCCAGAAGTGTGTGCTGAGTGGTGCCACCATCAGTGAGTAATTACAAAATCTGATTTTTATAAACATCTGTTAAAGGTCTACTGCCCTAGAGAATTCTGGAGTTCCCCCCCATCCCCTTGTGGGCAATGTCTGGATGTTGCCGATGTTCTTTTTTTTTCTTCACAGTTTAAATTGTTGTTTGTTGTTTCTGGATTTTGCTCATATTGTTTAA
This sequence comes from Colaptes auratus, assembly GCA_015227895.2. Lineage (NCBI taxonomy): Eukaryota > Metazoa > Chordata > Aves > Piciformes > Picidae > Colaptes > Colaptes auratus. The sequence continues at coordinate 47,894,583 of CM026897.1, read as the reverse complement.
ATTGTTACATGTTCCTGATGCTGAGGTATCTGTTCCACAACCGAATATTTTGAACCAGTAAATAGGTTACATTAATATTTTCGTGGGGAATTTTTAAAAATAAAGCCATTAATATTATTATTAATCTTCTACCTATTGAATATTAATAACCTCCTTACGATCATAACGGATCAGTTTGCCAGTCTGCCTACAGGACCATGTTCTGGCACTGCCAAGTTTTGTCTTTGGCTTGGGGAGGTCGTATGTCCCTGACAGGATACTGCTGGCTTAGATAAAACTGTTGCTGTGCAGTAGGTTTATATATGGCCACGCTGTGAGAACACCTGGAAGGCAAGGACATGCTTCCTGGGCTGTACTTGTATTTGGGGTGTTGCACAATGCAATTATGTCAGAGGGTCCAGGAGCATGTGTGCCAGAAGCTGAAGAATAAGTATTTTTGTCATGATGAAATGATTTTTTTTTAAAGAAAAGAAGTAGTAAATTAATTTTCTTTTCAGGTTGTATGCTTCCTAACATCATGCCCATTATGCACATCACTTGAGATGCAGCTTCTGCTTTGCACTGTCTACCTTAAAACACTATGCCTAATGAGTGCATGCATGATGCAACAAGCTGCTGTGGAATCTTCCTAAGCAAAAGAGATCTTCATTGTAAGGCTGAGGTGCCTGTTATCCTAATGAACGGTCTACCTGGAGAATGCTTTCCAGTAAGTGCTGAACAATGCGACTATGTTGCAGGCCCAGATGACTACAGGGGTTGGACACCTTTCAAATGAATGGCAGCAGGTTTCAATGGGACAAGTAGTAGCCCTCACAACTAGGCTGCATGCACATGACCAAGTGTATGCTGACTCCTCTCAGAGTTTTTTGTCCACACATTTATTTACTTTACAAACAGAAACATACAATTAGCAGATTGTGTTGGTTGATTTGTTTTTACAGTCTGACCATAGCACACCAAAAGATGTGATGAGACTGCTGTTTGCAGAGTTCATTTTCAAAAGAGCTCTGCCAAATTTAAAATGCTCCATATTTATGTTATTTTTTCACTTGATTGGTGGTTCCTGTATTACTACCATGTTACTTTAAAAACAACGTGGCTAAAGAATAAGATTCTAGTATAGAATAAGAAGAAATAGGATACAATTTTATTAAATTATTAGAATAACTTGCTGAAGCAAGTTAGTGTCTGCTGAGCAGAGTCAGGTTGGGTAGTGCTTAGGAAAGATCACTAACATCTCAGGCAGTTTGTGAACTGCACTGTTATGTTTACTGTGTTTTGAAGACCATCAGAATGTTATATGTATGTAGTAAAAATTTTATATTCATCGAAATTCAGTAAGAACTTTGATACCACACTGGCTAAGGCTAATGCTGTTCCTTCTTACAATACTAAGGCATTGAACTCAAAGCAATTTTTCTTTCTTTTTTTATGTGTTGTTTTTTTTTTTAAACATGGAATTGCAACTATGCATCTGTTGTCAATCCCACCCCCCCCCAAGCAGTAACAAAAGAGAGAAATATAAAATGTGCTTAATGGCTCCAAACACTTTTGTCTTGACACTGACTACTCATAGTGTAGATGTTTCTTTTAAGAACTAATGTATTTAGGCTACTGTGCCTTTCTAGTATAATCACCATATGTAGTGAAAAAAAGAGTAAATCAGTATTTTATAAGAATAAAAGGGTTTTAGCAGTTAAAGAAAGGCACTTGCAAAAGTCCTTGCAGGAAGACTGTTCCAGAATTTTTATTTCATTATAAAAGGTTCTAGTCCAATATTTCACCATCCCTAAACTCTTTTAAAACTGAATCAGAATTTAAATAAGGATTAACCACCCACAGAGTCTGGCATGACAACACAAGTACTCACATTTTTCCTAGATGATATTAGCAGAGGGATTTTAAGTTAAAGAGTTTAATTACAAATTAAATTATTTTTAATTCTTGACTTCCTGCCTTTTTTTTTGCCTTTTTTTTTTCTTCCTTAACAGTCAGAGGTTTCCAGATGCCCTTATGGCTCAGGATATCCTTTATTTAGTAAGTATTTTAGGTACTGAATAACAGACATTCTTGTAAGTGGAGAAATCACTTAGCAAGATAAACACATTGTTATGATTTGCTGAATTGGAATTTGGTACTGGGAAAGGAAGAGGAGTAATTTCTAATCTATATGTCTCTCGCCTTTAGTCATTTGTTCAAAGCTGTAACGCTTATGATGTTTATCTTCACATTTAAGCATATAATTTCTTTCAGTTATTTTGAAAGTAGTAGTAAAGGAATAGAGAAAATCTTAAACTGATTGTTATCAAATGCAGACTTTGATGCACTTGAGTGTTCTTTATTGTAACATAATTTGCATATATTAATGTGTTAATGGCTGGATATTGGATGTTCCAACTGACACATAATACAATTACATAAAATTATTGTTACTAAACTTGAAAAGGTGTATCCAAATGTGAAATTTATCCAGGTTCTTCAGTCTTCATACCTGGATATCTGCACATACATTATGTTGTGATCGGTAAAAGCTATTTAATATTCAATAAGTGAAACAATTAATAAAAATATTAATAATTTTATTAATCTTAAAAATCCCATGAAAATATTAATAAAACCTATTTACTGGTTCGAAATGTTGGGTTGTGGAACAGATACCTCACCAGCAGGAACAAGTAACAATTTAAACAATATGTACAAAAATCCAGAAACAACAAACAGCACTTTAAACTGTAAAGAAAAAACAGGCATATCGGCAATGAAGCCAGCGATTGCCCACAAAGGGGGGAACTCCAGAATTCCCTAAGGCAACAGACCTTCAATAGATGCTTATAAAAATCTGATTTCGTAATTACTTACTGGTCCTGGCACCCTGCGGCATGCGTGGGATTTAAAGAAAACCAAAATGGCATCGACCACGTGGAAGCTGCAGGAGCACAGTTTCACTTTTGGTTGGTGTCTGCAGCTTGTTGCTGAAGACAGGATTTACTCCCGAATGCTTGGTAGCTGAAACCTTTGTAGAAAAGAGGTTCTTCTGCTGCAATTATTTGCAGCAGCACTCATCGCCTCTCCCAGTAAAGCGAAACTGTCCCGGGGACTCAGTTCCTCTGGGGTTCACTTCTCGGCCTGGCAAGACGTGTCTGTCTGCTCCTGGGCTTTACGATGCTAAGACAGTGAGGGGTCTTTGCAGTCCTGCTCTGGATAAACTGAAACACAATTCAGCTTCCAAGCGAGGCTTGTGATTCCTTCCACAGCGTGGACAATTGGAAGGCAAGGCTCTGGCTCTTCAGGATGGTACTTATTGATTTCCTGAGACAATAATGGCCAGTGACAACACAGATTGAGGGATAAAACCCTAACACTGTAACCTATAGAAAGGCTTTTCTCCAAATGTGGCCAAAAGCACACCCACCTGGCCAACTTGGGCTCCAGGACATGTTCAGACAAGCCTGAGCAATGAAAAACCAGGCCTGAAGAACCTGAAAAAAACAGACCTATTAGCTCCTGCCTCATTGTCTGGTTCAGAGTATTTTTGAGGCTTTTTGTCCCTTTGGGACACATTAGTAATGAGATTAGAGAGGTAACTGCATATATAAATATTGATCTTCAGTAGTGTTTGGAGCTGGAGTTGCAAAGCATTTTGGCATTCCCTGAAAATGTTACATTAAAAATGACAGCCTGACAAACTGCTTTATTGAAACTAGTGGCAAGTGCACTTTTCTCAAAATGCAGCATATTTTTCCCAAAACTGCAAGGAAACCATGGTAATGCTCTGTATTATGAATCTTTTCATCTCAAGCTACCTATCCAGGAGAATTAAGAAAGCAGTGACTAGAGCATTGGCCTGTAGCACTGTGAATCAAGAACATATGAGACATCTTTGCATGGATGTGGTATCATAGGTTGAGTTGAGTTGGTAACTCAGTGCTAAGAGAAGATGGAGGTGATGGGAACATTAAAATGGGAGTTTAACTGAACTTTACTGTCCTGGTTTATTGTATTACTGATGCCTTTCAATTGTGTTGTCACATTAAATAACTGCTTGACCAGGTGTATTAGAGTGAACTTCCTGTGAGTTTTAACTACAACTGACATGAGAGGGTTGGCCAACTAACAAAAGACTTCCGCCCTTTGCTGTAACATTGTTGCACTTCTAAATCTTCCCCTCCTTTCTATTGTCTAGGTTTTTGCCTTGTTTTTTCTTCCTTAACAGCTAATTCCCCATGACGGTATATATAACATAGCAAAAGGTCTTCAAACACCAATATAAATTGTATGCACTGTGACTAGTTCCACTGAAACTATACAGCTGGGGTGAGACCAAGTTTCTTCATGATTGGAGCTGTAAGTTATACCACTGGACATGCTGAAAAGGAGATTTTGTGACTAGATCCTCTTTCCTACTCATCTGAATTTCTTGTCCGAATAATTCATTTGCAAAGATACAATGCTCTCTGGTTTAAAAAAAATGAAACCAAACCAAAAAAATCTCATATTCCACCAAAATTAATTTCCATAATTTTTCTCTTGGCCAGACTGCTACATTTCTATAGAATTACTTCCAGTCCAGAAAGTAAACTATACTGTCAGTGTTGCCTTTTTTTTTTTTTTTCACAGGCATTCATATCCTTTATTATCTTTGGAGAAAAATCTTTTGTGGGAATGAGCCTGCTTGGTATCCTATCTTACCTTGCATTTCATATAATACTTCTGGGGTGATTGATCAAATAGTACAACAGCTTTCACCAGGGTTCTAATAATTCTCGAGTTGTCCTAGAGAGATCTTGCTTCCTCAAAGAAGTAAAAAACCCTTCAATATCCATGTCCTGGAAGAGGCATTAACAAGCCAGCTAAACTTGTTTGGCCACTGCCCTTTCTCCTCCCTCCCCATTGCAGGGTCCAGGTTTGAAGTCAAGGAGCCAATAGGCAGGTACCATTAAGGCTGCCTGGAGGGGGGGAAGCTATACCCCATGTCTCATGTTTCAGAGAGGCAACTGCACATGTCGGAGGCTATTTGAGAATGTGTATGCAGTTTTGCCCACCGTATAACGTTTTGAAGTGATTGGCGGGATTTGAATAGGTAATCTGCCATTGGGCCATTGAGTTTTCAAAAAGGGGAATCTATAGGGGATGATTTCAGAGCCCACATCTTCTCTCTCTTCTCTGCCTTTCCCTCCCTCTCCCCCCCCCCCCCCCCCAGTTCATTAATGGGATTCAAGCAACGACAAGCACCCACTTTGTGCTCCTGTCTTCAGAGCAATTAGCTTCTTTTGTCCTAGCAGCATAGTGTTTGAGTCATAGATCTCCACCGCAGCAGCATGCTCTCCCTCTCTCTCACTTCCACTAATTTTTGATTCTATGTTTTGGATTATTCCTGACTTTTGAATTACAAATATGAACTCAGAGCATCACTTCATTCAGCAAAGGTTTTGGTAGTTAACAGTTTGGCAGCTTGTGAGTAACTTACGCTAGTATACATGGTTATCTCCAAGGTTTATAGGCTGATTACCTGTTGCTTAACTCTGTTGTAAGTCGAGGTGGTCCATCTTGCCACCAGAGGCGGCATTGTTGTTTTTTTCATACTTACAAGAAGTTTCCAGTTTGTTCCTCTGTATTTGAAGTTCTGATTTTCTAGACAGTTATTCCACTGTTTATTAGCATCCTATTGTGTGAAGCAACCTATCATCAACCAGGCAAATTAACCTGAATCAAATTGGCTCCGAATTTGTTTATATATATTTAATAAACAACATTAATATTTTATCATATTTCTGGAATATCAGTTTGATAAAAAACTGTATCAGTACATCTTCTGAGATGTGAGAGCTTTATTTCCTGCTTCAAGAATAAGTGTTGTATCATCACCAGTGTTGAGTGTTGAGTTCATCATCAGTAAATTTGTGGACGACACCAAGCTGGGGACAGGAGTTGATCTGCTGGAGGGCAGAGAGGCTTTGCAGAGGGACCTTGACAGGCTGGACAGATGGGCAGAATCCAACGGCATGAGATTGAACACATCCAAGTGCCGGGTTCTGCACTTTGGCCACAGCAACCCCAGGCAGTGCTACAGGCTGGGGTCAGAATGGCTGGAGAGCGGCCAGGCAGAGAGGGACCTGGGGGTACTGGTTGATAGGAGGCTGAACATGAGCCTGCAGTGTGCCCAGGCAGCCAAGAAGGCCAATGGCATCCTGGCCTGCATCAGGAACAGTGTGGCCAGCAGGAGCAGGGAGGTCATTCTGCCCCTGTACACTGCACTGGTAAGGACACACCTTGAGTCCTGTGTCCAGTTCTGGATCCCTCAGTTTAGGAAGGATGTTGTCTTACTGGAGCGTGTCCAGAGAAGGGCAAGGAAGTTGGTGAGGGGTTTGGAATACAAGGCCTATGAGGAAAGGCTGAGGGAGCTGGGGTTACTTAGCCTGGAGAAGAGGAGACTGAGGGGTGACCTTATTGATCTCTACAACTCCCTGAAGCGAGGTTGTAGACAGGCAGAGGTTGGTCTCTTCTCCCAGGCAGCCAGTACCAGAACAAGAGGACACAGTCTCAGGCTGCGCCAGGGCAGGTTTAGACTGGATGTTGGGAAGAAGTTCTATACAGAGAGACTGATTGCCCATTGGAATCGGCTGCCTGTGGAGGTGGTGGAGTCACCTTCATTGGAGGTGTTCAAGAAGAGGCTTGATGGGGTGCTTGGTGCCACGGTTTAGTTTTTCAGTTGTTTAGGTGGGTTGTATTGTATTGTATTGTATTTAGGTGGGTTAGATTGGTTGATAGGTTGGACACGATGATCTTGAAGGTCTCTTCCAACCTGGTGGTGTATTGTATTGTATCACAATGGAGACTCATGGACACCTTACATCGATTCAGTCCTTTTCCTGGATTTCAGTGTTTGCCTGTTGTGGATGTTCTGTCTCAGATTACTACACAGAGCTACACATTTTACACAAATACATCCAGCTAATCAAAAAGGCTGAACTTCAAAATGTGAAATCTTTTCTGCTGTGGTGGGACAACGCTGCTTTTCATCACATTCAGCAGCAACCATGTGGTATCTCTACAGTGTAAGCAGGAATATTAAAATGCAGCACTGTTGCAGCAAAGTTTATGTCAGTGTGCAGGTTGCTTTGAGCAGTACTTGCCATTTGTGCTGTTTCATGCCCTCTGGCAACAGTATTGACTGCCAGATGTGATCTCCCTTTCTGTTATGATTTAAAGCTGAGCTAGACATCAGCACTCCTACATTGTGACCAGAAAAGCAGGTAAAAGTGGGTCGTGAGCATTGCACTGTGCAAGACAACATGCTAGAAACCATGCAGACTTTTTGCGAGATGTTTTCACTTCTACCCTACACTTCCAGCCACACTCCTGGTGTCATGGAAGATGATGCCAGGGATGGGGAGGAAGAACTGCCCATCATAAGTGAAGCTCAGGTTCGTGATCACCTGAAGAACCTGAAAGTGTTCAAGTCCATGTGACCCGACGGGATACACCCACAGGTGCTGAGAGAACTGGCAGATGAGGTTGCTAAGCCCCTCTCTATTGTATTCCAAAAGACATGGCAGACTGGGGAAGTCCCCACAGACTGGAAAAGGGCAAACATTGCTCCCATTTTCAAAAAGGGTAAGAAGGAGGAACCAGGGAACTACAGGCCGGTCAGCCTCACCTCTGTGCCCAGAAAGATCATGGAGCAGATCCTCCTGGAGGCACTACTGACTCAGAAGAGTAGTGAAGAGGTGATTGGGAGCAGTCAGCATGGCTTTGCCAAGGGTAAATCCTGCCTGACAAACCTGGTGGCCTTCTATGAACAGGTGACAACATTAATAGATGAGGGGCGAGCAACTGATGTCGTTTACCTGGACCTGAGCAAAGCCTTTGACACTGTCCCACACCACATCCTGGTCTCCAAGCTGGTGACACACGGGTTTGATAGATGGACCACCAGATGGATAAAGAACTGGCTTGATGGTCGCACCCAAAGAGTGGCTGTCAATGGGTCCATGTCCCAGTGGAGGCCAGTGACAAGCGGAGTCCCTCAGGGATCAGTCCTGGGACCAGTCTTGTTCAACATCTTTGTGGGTGACATGGACAGTGGCATTGAGTGCACCCTCAGCAAGTTTGCTGATGACACCAAGCTGTGTGGTGCAGCAGACACGCTGGAGGGAAGGGATGCCATCCAGAGGGACCTTGACAGGCTGGAGAGGTGGGCACAAGCCAACCTCATGAGCTTCAACAAGACCAAGTGCAGGGTCCTGCATCTGGGTCGGGGCAATCCCAGGCACAAATCCAGGCAGGGCAGGGACTGGCTGGGGAGCAGCCCAGAGGAGAGAGACTTTGGGGTGCTGGTGGAGGAGAGGCTCAACATGACCTCTCAATGTGCACTTGCAGCCCGGAAAGCCAATCAGATCCTGGGCTGCATCAGGAGAAGTGTGGCCAGCAGGTCAAGGGAGGTGATTCTCCCCCCTCTACTCAGCTCTGCTGAGACCCCACCTGGAGCACTGCGTCCAGTTCTGGAGCCCCTATTACAAGAGGGATCTGGAGGTGCTGGAAGGTGTCCAGAGAAGGGCCACGAGGATGATCAGAGGGCTGGAGCACCTCTCCTATGAGGATAGACTGAAGGAGTTGGGGCTGTTCAGTCTGGAGAAGAGAAGGCTCCGAGGTGACCTCATTGTGGCCTTCCAGTATCTGAAGGGGGCCTCCAAGAAGGCTGGGGAGGGACTTCTCAGGCTCTCAGGTAGTGATAGGACTAGGGGGAATGGAATGAAGCTGGAGGTGGGGAGATTCAGGCTAGATGTGAGGAGGAAGTTCTTCACCATGAGAGTGGTGAAGGCCTGGAATGGGTTATCCAAGGAGGTGGTTGAGGCCCCATCCCTGGAGGTGTTTAAGAGCAGGCTGGATGAGGCTCTGGCCAGCCTGATCTAGGGTAGAGTGTCCCTGCCCATGGCAGGGGGGTTGGAACTAGATGATCCTTGTGGTCCCTTCTAACCCTGACTGAAACTATGAAACTATGAAACTAACTATGTTTACACAGGGGATTTGGAGGATGGGTTGAACTGGCTTTAACTTTCCTTAGTGTTGACTCAGTGTTCAAGCCTTCAAGCCTGTTCACTTGATAAAATCTCAATAGGACAATCTGAAATTTACATTGCTGAAGTTACAGAAGTGGAACCACATGCTGTCAGGTAAAGTGCAAAACAAGAGCTACACAAAGGAACAATGTGTAAAAAACCTTTCCCAGAATGACATGAATGGTTAAAATAAGTAATTTGCAGCTAAAATAAGAAATCTGCAGTTAGATGTCCTTTTATAAAATATTTGCTTGTTTCTATGTAGTGTTACAAAACTGGTCAGTTTTGCACTTACATTTCAACCTCAGGTAATGTTATGGACCTGCAAATAGAGTAAAATAAACTAAAAATGACAAAGTAGTTTGAGACAGAGAAAGCACAGGGCTTTCTTTTTTCTTTCCTTTTTTTTGTGTTTTGTGGGTTGTTTTTCATCCCCTGCCTTTAAAAAAACATAGCAGTAGTAGTAGTAGTAGTAGTAAAATTAACTGTTCAAATTGCTATCACCAGCTTGTGTATTTGCATGATTTGCCAACACTTTTGCACATTTCAGAAAATTCATTTGCCTTAATGAAGCTATAGTGTTCAAATGAAGTGCTACCCTTCAACTCAGTAGGTACTTGATGGAGCTGAACAGCTGCACTGTCTTGAAAAGACTTGCTATTGTGTATTGCACATTATGGTTCTGAGAACAAGAATTGACTTCTGACAACCAGCATGGCTCTCCACATTCACTGCTGGCAAGCACCCTCAAGTTAAGAACCTGATGCTACTGTTTACCCCTGTCTGGCTTTCCCTCATAGTGATAGATCTCTGTGAACAAAACTTCTCTCCTGTAGTTACCATCCTGGAGATAGGAGAACTATAAAAGGTGCTGTTATGGATAATACCAGTGGAAGGCAAAGTGATGATCTCTGATGCTTCATCACTAGTCGAGCCCTTTTCCTGTAGCTGAAATCTCTCAAGGACACAACTGGCTAGCTAGCATTAAGTACTCACTATTTAGTCCACAACCATCAAGAAGGATACTGCAAGAGGACATTGTATTTCAAGAGTTGAATCATTTTTAGAGCCAAATGCAGTAATGCTAACCATACAAACAATAGTGCTACATTCAAGTGCACGCCATGTATTCTTCCCAGCATGCTCTTCAAAGCATTGTATTTTAACTAGGCAGGAGGTTCATGTCTGATGATGACCAATGCTGGCTTCTTGCTTTACTCACTGACAGGTGTGGGTAGTCCTGTGGAGTCAGCACAATCAGCCCCTGTGAAGGAGAAAGTCCTTCATATCACTCAGTGGCAATCTCTCCTGCCGATTAAAAGAGATTTGTGGATGAAATCCAAGGGGAATTGCAACCCATTTGCCTTGGCTGGGAGAATGAAGGCTCTGGTCTGTGCAGGTGGGGCTGCAGACAAGGAGTTTTTCCCTTTTGGGAAACACAGATTAAGTAGAAGCTATTTTAAGATTAAAACAAAACTGGTACTTTTGAAAAGCTAAGGTAGAATTTTAAACCCTTCATCTCTTGCTAAGATAACAGACATCTACAGCATAGTACAGTACAGCATTACAAAAGGTTGGTATGTAAGTGAAAAATCACTGAGTGAGAATTTGTGTGCTTGGTTGTGGCTTTGATATTCACTTCATGAACACTTTGAGACAAATGCAGCACCAAGGAGGTCTGGTAAACATCAAATGGATGTTTTCTGTGGGAGTAGATGGAGGGAGTAGAGGGAAGCTCCAACAGATAGGCTGCAGGGTCCTGCCTACTTGCTGCTATCAGACAGGGCCAAGTCAAATATGCTTTTAAGCTTGTATGTATCTGCTTGTATATCTCAGTTGCCTCCAGGCACCAGCTGAATTGTGTCTCCTGTTACAGCTCTGCAGTAGCACTTTTTGGCTTCCAAGAGAAATATGACTTGTTTTTTGTAGTTCAGAAACAGAATATCCAGAGTATCTCTGGGCTGCTGAAGGATGTGCTTGTGCACAGGAATACTTCCTTCATGGAGTTAGTTTCTTAAAAATTTTTAACAATTCTTGACGGTCTTGAAATGATGTTCGCTGCCCTCTTCCTCCACTCCTCCATCCTCAAGTATGAGATGACTATCAGGATATTTTCCCCCCCCCTTCACTGTAGTGCAGTGGTAATTACAGAATTATCCTGACCACTCCAGGACATGAAGCCATCTGGTCTCACTTCTGTGTGAAGGCAATAAACATGATGCACATTTCCTGTTTTCTGATCTCCCAAGTATATTTATATGTGCATAGATTGGCTGGTTGATTTCAACATTTATCACTTTCCTGACATAATTTCTGGCTTGCCTTCTCCCCAAAGCACAGTCCTTCCTGAACTGTATCAAAGTAAAATACACTTCTAGATGGTGAACATTTGTTTTCTGGGCAGGTAACACCCAGATAAAGCAGGTAACTCTGGAGAAATGATGTTTCAGCATGCAGATATTTTGGCAGAGCACTCTATTTAGAGTGCTTTGTCCAGTCTAATTTCATGTCTAGCATATGTATGATGACTTTTTTTGCACATAAAAAAAATACCTTCAGCATAAACAAATTCACATAAGTTTTCGTTTATGGACAACTTTATTGTTACCTGGTCTGTATATTAACTCATCAATCTTTTGTTCTTTTTGCTTGGGATGTGTCTTTCTAATAACTCTTCAAGCTTGGGGTACTTATTTATTTTGCCTTGTCCTATTCAATTTCTAGTATTTAAAACACATTTGCTTTGCAAAGTAACCACCCTATTTCTGTTTGAAAGCTTAATATTTGCAGAAGATAACATTTCAATGACAGCACAAACAGGTATTCTTTTCTCACAGTAGAGCTGTTCTAGCATGAATTTCATACAGGTCTGCACAAATTCATTAGTCTCTACTAACCTGTTCTTGGACATACAGCTCTCAGAAAGAGCTCCATCCCCATACCTTGCTCATTCTTGTTTTGAATGCAGCTTGATATTCAACAGAGATGACATTTACAAGAGCTTTTTGCTTACCTCAGAGAAATAAGAAAAGATCATAGAGTTGATTTGGTTGGAAAAACCTCCAAGAGCATGAAGTCCACCTGTCAAACCAATCCCATCATGCCTACTGAACTATGTTCTAAAGCACCCTGTCTAGAGGGTTTTTGAAAACCTCCAGGCATGATGACTCCGCCACCTCACTGCATGGTTGATTTCAATGCCAGACCACTCCTTTGGTAAAGAAATTTTTCCTAATATCCAATTTCAGGTAATTTACTCTTATCACTTGATACTAGGGAGAAGAGACTGATCCCCACCTCTCTACAGCCCCTTTTCAAAGAGTAATGAGGATTTCCCTCAGCCTCCTCTTCTCCAGACTAAACAATCCCAGTTCCCTCAGTCACTCCTCATAAGACTTGTTCTCTAGACCCCTCACCAGCTTTGTTGACTTTCTCTAGGTATGCTTCAGGAACTGATGGTCCATTTTGTAGTGAGGGCCCTAAAACTGAACACACTATTTCAGTGCAGCCTCACCAGTTCTGATTACAGCAGCACAATCATTTCCCTACTCCTGATGGCCATGCTTTTGATGATAATGGCCAGGATGCTGTTGGCCTTCTTGGCCACCTGAGCACACTGCTGGCTTATGTTCAGACAGCTGTCAATCTGCACCCCCATGTTCTTTTCTGCCAAGCAGCTTTCCAGCTACTCTGCCCCAAATCTGTATTGTTGCACAGGATTGTTGTGACTCAGGTGCAGGACCCACCACTTGGCTTTGTTAAACCTCATACAACTGACCTTGGCACATTAATCTAGCCTGTTCTCTGAAGAGCCTTCCTACCGTCAAGCAGATCAGCACTACCACCCAATTTGGTGTCACTGTCAAACTTACTGAGGGTGCATTCAATGTCCTCATCTAGATTATTGATAAACATATTAAAGAGAACTACCCTCAATACTGAGCCTTGGGGAACACCACTTGAAACTGGCCACCAACTGATCTGAATGACATGACAGAGTGCACTGTCAGCAAATTTTCTGACATTACAAAACCAGGAGCATTGGCTGTTATGTCAGCTGGCTGTATTGCTATTCAGTGGGGCCTGAACACACTAGAGGAACAACAATGGGAATTTCATGAAGTTCAACAAGAGGAAATGCAAAGTCTGCACCTGGTGAGAAACAACTCCATGCACTAGCACAGACTGTGGGTGGACTGGCTGGAAAGCAGCTTTGCAGAAGAAGCCTGGGGGTCCTGGTGGAGACCAAATTGGCCATGAGCCAGCAATGTGCCCTTCCCACAGAAAAGTCCAGAACAATATTCAAGACTGCATTAGTAGTGTTGCCAGCAGGTTAAAGGATGAGATCCTTCCCTTCCACTCAACACTGGTGAGGCCACACCTGGAGTGCTGGGTCCCGTGTTAAGCTCTACAGTACACGAGAGACATGGACATATTTGATTGCATCCAGTGAAGGGTCACAAATAATGTAAAGGGACTGAAGCATCTGCCATACGAGGACAGGCTGAGGCTGCTGGAACTATTTAGCCTGGAGAAGATTCATGGGGATCTTTTCTATGTGTGTAATAACTGATGTGGGATCTGAAGTAGACAATCTTCTCAGTCGTGCTCAGTGACTGGATGAAAACCAATAGTTACACAACTGAAATGCAGTAAATACTGTTTAAGCACAAAAAAAAACCCCTTTCTTATTCCAGTGGCAGTCAAATGCTGGAACAGAGCTTAGAGAGGCTGTGGAATGTCCATCCTTGGAGATAATCAAACTCAACTGGACATGTCCCCGAGCAACCTGCTGTAGCTGACTCTGCTTTAAGCAGAGATAAGACTGCACAATCTGTAGAGGTTCTGGTCAGAGCCACACTATGGTTCTGTGATTCTGTGACAATTAAATCCAACAAAAAGTAAGTATTCTATATGTTTCTAAGAAAATGGAGCTTGAAGAATGGAGTAGCTGTGTGAAAGAAATGTTACACAAGAGGTGGCATTGTTTTTCTATTTCAGAAGTTGTTCCTTAACAGGTTAATTTCAGTGAGATATGAGGCAGTGAGTAAATGGCAAGATCAGCTCTGAAGGTCAATAACTCCTTATTGCATTTGTGAAAAAAAGGTTTCATTCAACAGAGAGCATTTCTTAAGGCTTTGATATTCTTCATTTGAGACCAAAAAGATACCACATCCAAAAGAGAAGACATACTGTATGTCTTTTTAGTGACTCTTCCCAAATGTTCACTGAGCATGCTTAAAAACTGGATTGTGCGACTCTGGTAGATTACACTTGAGTTAATGCCAGCAAGTTACATGCTTCAAGAATGGTGAAAATCTTCTCAATTTACAGTGAAATTAATGATGGCAAAAATAGGTTGAAAATTTTCCAAAAATATTTCCAGATAAAACCTTCCGTTGGGTGGCAATAAGCAAGTCATAGTATCATAATAGCAGTCAGGATTGGAAGGGACCACAAGGATCATCTAGTTCCAAACCCCTGCCATGGCCAGGGACACTCTACGCTAGATCAGGCTGGCCAGAGCCTCATCCAGCCTGCTCTTAAACACCTCCAGGGACAGGCCCTCAACCACCTCCCTGGACAACCCATTCCAGGGCTTCACAACTCTCATGATGAAGAACTTCCTCCCTTGGAACTTCAGTGAAAACCAAGACTCTATTTGCTACGTTTTCCTTTGGTCATTTGGGTTTCAGAGGACACTTCCTATATTAAGAAACCAGTTGCTTATCCTGGCTTTACTTAAGTTATGGACCTTTTTGTGAACTTATATGGAACTAAAAGACTGGTAAAAGAAAAGTTCTAAATTAATTCCTTTTTCATTCAAATTTGTAAAATGAAAGGCTCATCATTTTGGTCTATATTATTGTAACTGGGAAGATGACAAATTTTTAATTTGGAAATTTGAGAGCCTAGCAATTTTTTTTTCTTTTTTTTTCCTGATTTTTTTTTTTACATTTAAAATTGGTTTAGTGATTAAATGTATAGTGAATTAACTCATGATACTGCCTGTGTAAAATCCAACTTGTCAGGCTCTTGAGTGTAAAACTGTATAACTGGAACATACTACTGCGTAAATGTAAAAATAAAATATAGCAATATAAATGCAAATGAAATTAGGGAAAAGTACCCAGTTATGCATATAATACTTCTTAATTTTCATTAATTATACCTTACAAATGTGGATATTTTATGAGTCTTTGATCTTACCAGAAAAATCTGTTCCACATTTTGCTTTTGTGTTACTTCAGTGACTGTCATGTAAGCTATGTGAGTGATATATTTGATCTCCTGTGGGACCTCTTTGGGTTAGGGAGAGGAACAGACTTCATAGACATCCACATTGTGGTAGGGTGAGAAAAATTCTCCCCCACACACAAAGAAACCACAGCTAACTCAGTCAGAAAAGCAAATGAAACAATCTGTATTTACAAGCAGAAATGGAATGCAATGAATATGTACACAAATATACGGTATTTACAATATATACAGAAATATACAGCAATGAACGTAATACAGAAGAGCTTTTTCCCTCCAGCCGGCCAGGGGGGTTCCCTGAACCCCCCTCTCTCCTTCCCTACCTCTCTTTTTTCCCAAAAAGAGTTAGAGAGAGAGAGAAAGGCAATTAAGGAGAAAAATTCTGTTAGCTCAAAGCGTGTGCAAGAATTAGTTTTCTTATCTGGTTAGCTCTGTTAATTCAAGGTCGCTCCTGTCCGGCAAAGCTGTTGCTTCAGAGGGAGAAACAGGCAAGCCCACACGAACAGAGAGAGAACAGACTGAACCCAGACTGAACTGACAGAACTTAAACTAAGTTTCATTCTACCAATCTACCAATGAAATTTGTTTAGACTATCTTGGTTTATATTTAAAATATCAAAAACATTCAGCCAGAGTATTCAGCAATTGTCCCTTTCTTAAAGGCACAGCCTAAACCGGTCACACACACATAGCTGTAAAGTTTCCAATTATACACTATGACACGTTACACAATGTCTCATACATGTGTGTGTGTATGCATATATATGTGTGTGTGTGGGTGTATACCTATAGGTGGTTATGGTATCTGCCTCTGAAAAACAGACTTCTTACTGAGTTCTGTACACAGGGATTGATTTTCACTTGTAATTTCAGTCTGTGTATATGTAATTGTGACCATTTTAGGCTGTGCCTTTAAGAAAGGGACAGTTGCTGGAACACTCTGGCTGAATGTATTGAAAACAAAGGTAAGGTCTAAACGAATTTCATTGGTAGATTGGTAGAATGCAACTTTAAGTTCATTTTGAGTCTCAGTCAGCTCAGTCTGTTTCTCTCTGTTCCTGTGGATCTGTCTTGTTTCTCTCTGAAGCAACAGCTGCCGGACGGAGTCGACCTTGAATTAACAAAGCTAACCAGATAAGAAAACTAATTCTTGCACACACTTTGAGCTAACAGAATTTCCTTCTTAATTACCTTTCTCTCTCTCTCTAACCTTTTTTGGGAAAAAAGGGAGGTAAGGAGGGAGGGGGGGTACAGGGCAGGGACCCTCCTCCTGGCTGGAGGTCTTCTGTATTACGTTCATTGCTGTATATTCCTGTTTATATTGTAAATACTGTATATTGTGTACATATTCATTGCATTCCATTCCTGCATGTAAATACAGCTTATATTCCTTTGCTTTTCTGACTGAGTTAGCTGCATTTTTTTTTGTGTGGGGGGGAGAACTTTCTCTCACCACCACAGTAATGTTTCCAATATGCAATCTCTAGAAAGGCATTTGAATAGTAAAAGCTGTTAGATTTTGACAAAACAGTGGAAGGCAGAATTGGAGTGACTGAATTGTTTTGTTTTGTTAAAAAAAAAAAAAAGAATTAAAATGAGGAAAAGGCGTTCAGAATAAAAAAACAATTTTGCAAAATCTCAAAATACTGTGGTGAAATGGCTGATGAAAGATTTGGAAGAAAAATGATTCACCACTATTTAGGAGGAGAAAAAACAAAGCTGACACAGAAAACCAGACATTTCAAACAGAAAAATAAGATAAAGGAGAAGGTTCTTAATAAAACTAATTGTAAGGACAAGCTGAACAAAGATTTTGGAGAAAAGCTAAATAAAAGACAACGGGAGGAAAACCAACCAACCAACCCAAATTAAGTATTCCTTAATTATAACATACATAGACACTGCCGTTGATTTACAAAATGGCCACACAGGAAATGCTTTGCCTTTTGGATTCTGCAAGTGTGGTGACTCTGCTAGAGAGATCTGACACTTACATCTGATGTAACACCCTAAGTAGATCAAGATTTTGTAAAATTCTCTGTCTACCTATTATATTGCTATTATGCTGTGGATGAAGTGGCATTTTAGATATGTAGAAGGGTAAAGGGGACAGACGGAAAAAGAAACAAAACCCCCTGAATTGTCTTTTGCTTGCCCCTTACTTCTAGAAAGTGCTAGGGTGTTATGAATAAAGGGTAATAAGGCAAGAAATTAATAAAAATTTAATTAATTTATTTATTTTAGCCCCACCTCCCACATAACTATATACAAAAAAGATAAAAGTTATAAAAGGTTCAGTATCGGGTTGAGAATTATCTTTGTGATAGGAATGATTACAAATGGTTTGAGAACAGTATTTGGAAAAAGATAAATCCAAAAGCAGTATGTTACCCCACTATCAAATGGAAAGAGGTTCCCAGAGACCTTAGCAATGTATCCGTTACTCACAATGCTGTTTGCCAGTTGTAGGAATTACTCTTTTGTCTCTTTTTTATCATAAAATCCTCCTGAACTGCTGCTTCTTCTTATAATCCACATGTGTGGAGGGCAAAAAAACCTAAGAGAGAAGAGCCTCATGCTCTGCAGCTCACCAGTTTTAATCCATCAAGGCTAATTCTTTTCTCACATATTACCATCAAGGATATCCAAAGACAGAAAAATGCCAGAAACAGATAAGCATCATTTCTCTGATTATGTATGACCAGACTTGCCCAAAACATAGCCAGACTTGACCCTGCATAGGGTCTATGTCTGGCAGAACAGATGGCCTGTGGGAAGGTGTTATGGTAGGGCCCCAGCACAAACCCAGACAGACACTAAGGTGTCTAGACATGGTCCCCTTCTCCCCCCTCCTTCCTGCAGAAAGCCAGGGTAATGCAGGAAGAGGAAAAAGGGGACAGGACCATGCATATCTGGTAAATAACCCTGTATCTGTGGTAAGGGCATGTGTTCTGGCCACAGCCTGGCAGAACCCCTTTCCATTGGGTAACTATGTGCTGGTCTCATGCCCTATTGGTCCAGTCAGTCTCAGGCAAGATTTATGTACAGGCTGATTTCTACTTGCCTGTGCCTTGCTTTTGCCTTGCCTTTGTCTTGTTCAAGCCTTGCATGCTTGAACCCTTTGGACCTTGTCTGGCTTATAACTGCCTTGAGTTGCATGGCCTTGAGTTGCCCAGTCCAGTGCCTGGGATATAGCCATGAGCATACACACTGCAAGCCACCAGAGGAGCCACAAGCTTCAGAGTTGGAGGCAAGCCTGCTTTCCCCTGCAACCAGGATTTTGCCATGGCTTAAGTCACCCAGGACAAAGCAAGTGCCCATCACGAGAAGCATCATTAACAGCCCGCTGTCTGCTGAAGCCAGACCAGCCATAGAGGACCACGTGGCATTCCTGCCGGCAACCTGCCATGCCTGGTGCATGAGAGTGCCCCAAAGCCTCTAATACACAGCAGCAGCACTCCTTACCTGGGTACAACTATCTGTGAGTAAGTAATTAACTGCCTCTTTGGCATAACTGTTCTTGTTGAGTCTCCCTCCACTGTGGTCGAGCACCATTTCACTGCTAGGGTATTCTCTTTCTGTTAGTTCCTCCCAGTTTGCATAAAATTGCTTAAATTGTTGTAGTTGCCCAATGGTTGTACATTCCCATTGTAAATACATTCTAACCATACATCAAACCTTTTGATACATTTGGCAATTTTCATATTAATAAAGGTTAATAATATTTTTATTAATATTGCCATATTGTTTGTAGTAAAGGAAAATTATATATCCTTTATTGACAGAAGGGCCCAGGTGAATCCACTGATCCACAGGCCTGGGAGGCAAAGGTGTCTCCTCTGGCTCCCTTCATCCCAGCTTCCCTGTTTCCACTGCACCCCATCCCATCTTTGCCGTGTGTGTGTGTGTGCAGGGAGGGGTTTTGGATGTACTGCCACAAAGGGTTGAGATGATACAAGGAAGTGTACTGACTCACTTTAACTGCTACTGAAGAAAACACTTTGTGCTTTGGAGGGCAAGAGGAAAAATGGTTAATGAGGAAAGTGTGTGAGAAAAAATCACTTCCTGCAGTGCTGTGCTGGAGGACCTTTTGAAGTCTCCAGTAGCATCAAGAGGGTATTTTGAAATAGGATCAATACACCCAACAAGGAGCCACCCATGCATCCTGCTACTTTGCCCTCCCTGTACCCATGCCTGCACATCACTGCTTTCCTTTCTAGTGCACCAAAATCCCCATTCTGATATCAAAAAAGAATCAATCATTTCAACTGCTGGCCTAGATCCCAATACTCGCTCTCTCCAGAACTCATATGGAAACCTTCCTCTTGCAGCCCAACTAGGCATTGTCAAAAGGACAGCAAGAAGTTTGGTGCCAGTAAAACTATAAAGTATTCATGAATGTGTCTAAAGGCAAAGGTGTATGGCTGTATGGCTGGTGTATGTCAGTGAGAGTAGGGTCAAGAAGATAGTGCACATGAGGCAGTCAGGATGTGGGTGACACTGTCAGATGTAGGAGGAAGGACGGGAACAGGAATTTTTGTATCCTCACACTTTGTATACCTTGTTTTAGTGCAGAACTGTCATTTAGCACAAATACTTTTTATATCTGTTTCTTGCAACAGTTTTTATACTGCTCTTATATGCATGTTTTGAGTATAGCTGATGGGATGTACAACAGTGTGGTGGGGGCCTCATACCCTACTCCTTCATTGCTACAGATAGCAAAGGATTCAAGGTAAATACAAAGTAATTTTTGAAATAAAGCTTTTGTTTCTGGTTTTGTTTTGTGTTCAATATCTTAAAAATATTTTCAAAATAATTGAGCTCAGCATCACTAAATATGTCAGTGGACTGATTAATTCTACACAGATCTTTTTCTGACTTTTCTTCCAAGGGTACTGTCCCTGTTGTCTGTGTCTATAAGCTTACCTTTGTCAATGCTAGTTGTGTTGTATATAACTTGTACCTATGGAAGTCTAAGACATGGAAGTAGCTTCTCAGATCTTTCTTTATGAAAAGAAAACAAACAAACAAACAAACAAACAAAAAAAAAACAACAACAACAAAAAAACCCCTCAAATCTGTGTTTGCTTCCTGTATTGCTCACAGAAAAGCAAAAAAAAAAGCAAAGCCATTAATGCAAAATAAAATAATGCTTATCAATACTGCTCTTCATAGGTAATTTCTGACTATAGTACAGCTTTAATGGAAAAATAATTCAGCTATGCTGTAAATTTCCACCTACAGACAAACTCTGAAAGCATAAAGCCAAGATATAAAAGCTATCCTTGCAAACCTCTTGCGTTGATCTAACATCTGTTCTAGGCATACCAGCCAGCAGAGCCCTCTAGAGGCTGCTCATGACTTCATCCTCCTGCACACTGGCATCCATCATGCAGGAGATGAATCAAAATACTCCACCATCTGTGGGACAGCCGTTTGCTCCCATGGCGCAAACATGAAAGTCCCACAGCTTTCCCATTTCTGGACCATATGCTGCTCTCATTTATATCCCATGGATTTGGAACAGAGGCATAATGTAAATGGGAAAGCCTAGCTATGAGGATCTGCTATTTGATTTATGCAAAACTGGAACACTATCATTTTGAAAATCATATGGTACACATTTTAGGAACCCATCATTTACATAAATATGGTAATGTCCTTAAAAGTAGTATGTGTATGAAGACATACATCTAAATCACAAAATTCACACCCAGATTTCTATTACTACCTCAACTGCATATTCTCTGATATTTGTTTCTCACTTTTAGGTTAGATCATTGCAGATACAATGATGAAATTTGCATCTGGGCTAGGTTTCTAAATGCTTTCAATAATTAATTGCCTCTTCAGATTTCAGTTAGATATACTGTAGTTACAACAACTCCTTTTCCTAAAAATTCTACAAAATCTTTTTTCTATGTTTTAAATATACCTTTTTGACCAATTTATTTAGTGAATAATTTGTTCTCCAGTAAATCATACACATTATTTGTGCTTTTGTGAATGAAAATATTGATTTGGCTCTACTGTTGACATGAACTTTGTAATCTGTGTTTCAAATCAGATGATATGGATTTATTGTTGTTTTGTTTTGATTTGATTTTCCTTGTGGGTCTTGCAAACATCAGCAGTTAAACTCCTATTGCTTCCACCAAAGCACATTCATTCAATCCTATTACTTTCATGACACATGCTTTCAGTATGTATGGTTCCAAGTATTTAGAAGAATTATGAGCCATTTGTTGATGCCAATCTGTTGGGGCAATTGTAACACAGTTCTGAGGACACTGCTGAGTAGTGTGATAGCAAAATCAACTTTTACTAAGCTAACCTTGTCTATCCTTTAGTGTGTTTGTATTGATGAACTGGGTACCTGGTACTGTCTAGTAACAGCCCTCTGTATAGAGGCCCCTCTGCAAGAGGGCAGACTCCTTGTGGCATTTGCTATGATTTGTATGCCCTTGTGCTTTTCTCAGATGATGTGTTTTTTCTGTTGCCTTGACTGAGGGCCGAATATGCAATTCTCCAAACATTTTTTTGGCTAGGAGTTGGGTGCTTAAATGCCTTGTGGATTTGAGCTTCAGTGCCTTCCTCTTGACACCATGAGGCTATTGCCTCTGCTATAAGAGACATGGCCACTGTACCACTGAGATGAACCATTGGAAAACCACTGATATTTACTTCTGTTTCTATTAAGAGCTTTTTTTTATAGAAGTCTACTGTCATGTCTCTTGTGGATCTTTTTCATAATTCTCCCTATTAAAGAAGCCTTTCAACAAAAGGAGTGGTCTAGCAGTCTTCAGAGGGAGAAAAGGAAAAAATACAGGGATGAACCACTGCTGTCCTTATGCTACTTGGTTCACCCTTCCTTTACTTTTTGCAATACTACTGTGCAGGACTGACATTTGGCAAGAGGGCTGCTTGGGACCGGAACCTGGACCAGCATGCTCAAGCTGAGAGGTGCTCTGTTTTGGTTTCTTTTGGGGGCTTTTCAGGGTGGGAGTACCTTGTCAGACACTGAGGACCAGCAGGGTCATCTTCTCATGTGCCTACTTGGGAGGGTGATGTCAGCTGCAGGAAATTTAAACAAGGCAGAGCAAAGCTGCATGACCGCCATTTGCCAAGAGAGATGCTTGAGACCAGCACTGGGACTGGTATGCTTGAGCTGACAGGTGCTCTATTTTCGTTTCTGTCTAAAACTTTTTGGGGTGGGAGAAACTCTGCAGACAGCGAGGACCAGCAGGGTTGTCTTCTCGTGTGCCTGCTCAAGAGGGTGAAGTCAGCCGCAGGAAATTTAAACGAGGCAGAGCAAAGCTGCATGACTACCATTTGGCAAGAGAGCTAGTCTTCTTACTTAATCGCAGCTAGCAGCGTGTACCAGGTTAGCTGACAGAGAGCAGAAGCCTCTGTGGTAGCTTGGGCAAAATATAGTAGTCAGGTGAAATATATGTATTTAAAACCAAACAATAAACCCCCCAAATTTAGTTTCACCTACCTGAAGAGATCCAGCCATGGTAATGACTTGGCCAAAGGCTACTAGAAAAATGGTAGGTACCCAGATAGAGCTAGTGCACAAGCATGCAGGTGTTCAGGCTGCTAGCTGCAGAGAGTGCTGGAGCCTGGCACTTGGAATGGAGGGTGAAAGAGACAACACCTGTGTGAGGTGTGACCAAGTGAATTATCTTGTCAATCTGGTGGCCGAGCTAAAGGATGAAGTATCAAGACTCAGGACTATAATGGAATGCATGTTCCTTGAGGGGAACAGAAGGTCCTATATGTTGTCCTGACCCATCCCACAGGGAAGTCTGCTGCCTGCCTGGGGCCTGGGTAGGGGACAACACCAGGAGACTACCAAAGCTAGCCCAGCCCTCTGACTGTTACCCATTGCTGGTAATCCAATCTGGAAGTGATGAGATTGATAAGAAGGGCACCAGGACAATCAAAAAGGAATTTGAGGCCCTTGGACAACTGATTGATGGGGCGGGAGCTCAAGTGGTGTTCTGCTCCGTTCCCTCAGTAGCAGGGGTGTACACTGAAAGGAACAGGAGAGCCCATGCCACCAACAAATTCTCCCTCGCCTGTCTTGCCTAAAGAGCTTGTAACCATCCAGTGCAGTACTCCAATTGTGTGAATCGTCCTACCATGTTTCTATAATGGCAACTACATCATAGTCTTCCTGGTAAACCAAGACTTCCAGTTCCACTTGGTTGTTATCCATACTGCATGTGTTGGTGTACATGCACTTCAGCTGGGATGCTGATTTCTCAACTAACTCTATGTCCCTCTCTCCTCTCGAGAGACTGGTTTCATCACCCACCCCCTTCAAACCTAGTTTAAAACCCTCCCAATGAACCCTGCCAATGCTAGTGCTAGAGCCTTCTTCCCCTTTCTAGATAGATTCACCCCATCTAGGTTCAGGAGGTCAGGTAAGTCTCCTAGTGATGTCCCTTAACCAAGCCCCAGGCAGGCAGCAGACTTCTCTGTGGGATGGGTCAGGATGACATACAGGACCCTCCTTTCCACTCAAGAGAGAGTCACCAACAACAATTCCACTCCTCTTTTTCTTCATGGTACTAGTCCTGATGGTTGGAGGGGACTGATTTGCATCCCCTCAGATGGTTCCTCTTCTGTCTTCTCATCCACATTGCCCTCAACATGCAGGGCCTCATACTTATTGTGCAAGGGCAACAGGGGAGGCAAAGAGGGCTGGGATGGATTCCCCATGCTTGTCCTAAAAGTGACCTGTACCCATTCCCCCCTGTTTTCAGGGATGCCTCCCTCAACTTGGGAAGTCTGTAAAGCCTGCTTCCACATATCTAACTCCCTTTTGCATTCCATTATAGTCCTTAGTCTTGATACTTCATCTTTTAGCTCAGCTACCAGATTGAGAAGATAATTCACCTGGTCACATCTCATACAGGTGTTGTCTCCTTCACCCTCCATTCCAAGTGCCAGGCTCCAGCAGTCTTGGCAGCTAGCAGCCTGGACCCCTGCCTGCTTGTGCAGCAGCTCTGTCTGGGTACCTACACATTATGTTATATTCTATAAACACCTGGCTCCATGGCTGGTGTCACCACCACAGTTTGGGTTTTTTTGATAATGGAGTGGGTTATATGGCACTGAGAATTCTGGCATCAAATGGGAGATACATGTCTCAAAGGCAGAAGCAGGTCTTTGCCCAAGAGACTGCAGGGCTGATTGACAGGGCTTTAAACCAGATGTGAAGGTAGAGGAACATAGTATCATAGTATCAGTCAGGGTTGGAAAGGACCACAAGGATCATCTAGTTCCAACCCCCCTGCCATGGGCAAGGATACCCCACACTGGATCAGGCTGGCCAGAGCCTCATCCAGCCTGCTCTTAAACACCTCCAGGGACGGGGCCCCAACACCTCCATGGGACAACCATTCCAGGGTTTCACCACCCTCATGGTGAAGAACTTCCTCCTCATGTCCAGCTGAATCTCCACATCTCAAGCTTCATCCATTCCCCCTAGTCCTATCAATACCTGATAGCCTGAGAAGTCTCCCCAGCCTTCTTGTAGGCCCCCTTCAGATACTGGAAGGCCACAATGAGGTCAACTCAGAGCCTCTCTTCTCCAGACTGAACAGCCCCAACTCCTTCAGTGTGTCCTCATAGGAGAGGTGCTCCAGCCCTCGAATCATCCTCGTGGCCCTTCTTGGACACCTTCCAGCAACTCCAGATCCCTCTTGTAATAGGGCGCCAGAACTGGACACAGTGCTCCAGGGGGGGTCTCAGCAGAGCTGAGTAGAGGGGGGGAGAATACCTCCTTGACTGCTGGCCACAATTTCCCTGATGCAGCCCAGGATCTGATTGGCTTTCTGGGCTGCAAGTGCAACATTGAGAGCTCATGTTGAGCTTCTCGTCCACCAGCACCCCCAAGTCTCATCAAGATTATCTGTTACAAGCAGCAGGATGACACATCAGGGTTGGAAGGATGGGGTAATAGTAAGGCCCTTCAACCTGTTGCCCTGAGACATGTTGTGGATACTGCAGCACAGGCAGTCTTACAGAGATAAGTCAAGGGCTCCTGAGGTAATGGGAGACAGTAGGGTAGCATCTGTGAAACACCTTGGGAGAATAACGGGGTGCCCCTCTAAGAAGGTGATATGGCTGGTAGCCTAGCTGAAGTGCCTCTATGGACACAGCATGGGCAACAAACAGGAGGAGTTAGAAGTTATTGTATGGCAGGACAGCAATGACACATTTGCCATCACAGAAATGTGGTGGGATAACACTCATAACCTGAGTAATGCAATGAATGGCTATAAGATCTTCAGAAGGGACAGCCAGGGAAGGAGAGGTGGCACTATTGTGTGTTTTGGTCCAGAGAGTGAAAGAGACTCAGTTCTTTTGAATATTCCCATGTTATGAAATGAGAGGCACAAACAAGGCCAAAATATCAACAGCTAGACTATTTATTACACAGAATAAAGTGGATGGGTCAGAAGGAGAGAGAGAGAAAATAGAGAGGAGAGAGAGAGAAGAGGAAAGGGATTATATTACCACACCCCTCAACCCCCAAGGTAATTTGGGTCTGTGGAGGAAGAGTGCTGCAGCTTTGGTGTGGAGATCTTGGGTCTGTGGAGGAAGGCTGCTGCAGCTTTGGTGTAGAGGAGAGGTCATCCTTGTTGGCTGCACTGTCCTCCAGCAGAGGAGGGGAGAGAGAGATTCCAATGTCCAAGTCCAATTCCAAGTCCTTCTCTGAGCAGCCTCTTCAGCTCCATGGGTTGCAGCAGGCAGAACTTAGGACACAGAGAGAGGGTTCCTTGTGGTCTGTTTCTTCCAGGCTATGTGGTGATGTCTCTATCCTTTCCTCTCCTGGTATTTTCTTTATTTTTCTTCAGAGTGGCATTGCCCAGGTGTTTTGCAAAGATGATGGAGAGAGGTTCAGCAACAGCATCAGCCAGCTCTCTCAGCACTTACGGATGGACCCCATCAGGGCCCATGGATTTGTCTTCAATTGGTGTAAGAGATCTCTAAGCCGGTCCTGACTGACCAGCAGAATGTCCACATCTCTCCAGTTCTGCTCCCTTGCTTCTAGAGACTGAGGTTCCTGAGGGCTGGTCTTGAGAGTAAAGGCTGATACAAAGAAGGCATTCAGCAACTCTGCCATCTCTGCATCATCAGTTGCCGTTATGGCAGGGTGAGAAGGTTCCCCCCCACACACAAAGAAACCACAGCTAGCTCAGTCGGAAAAGCAGATGAAAGCTATATTTACAGGCATAAATGTCAGACTAAATGTTTCACAATGTATTAATTCTCATTGATATACTTTCATTTGTCTGTAGCAGTGAATACAAAGAATATGCTCTGCTATAGTGTGGTTGAGTTCAATGATTGTAGTGAGGTCTACTGGCATTAAAAATAAATCAAACTATTATGTGTGATATTTGAGGTTATCTGTGGTATAAGAAAAAATCACCCCTTGAAAGTACTTATTTAACTTTTCCTTCTGCTCAGAGG